>JAKCPI010030313.1:0-101218 GCA_023213315.1 Euborellia annulipes | reverse complement strand
TCCGACGTCAGTCCGGAACGAAGCAGCGACGTTCTAATACTATGTGGGTTATATTCATACATATTTTTTTATCTATTTGGATTAAAAAATAGATTAATGCTCCAATTAAGGCCAATATTAACGTATTTATCAATTAGTCCAGTTAGGTAGTTTAAAAATTTTTTAATAATATTGATAATAGCTTATTTTGTTTTCTTTTCACCATAAAGATATTTTATTTTTATCTTGTTTTTTTTTTTTTTTAATACTGTAAACATTTAACTCGACATATTATCAAAGTCTTTTTTTAAAATTAATTAAAATATACTGATATAGGGCAAAAATATCTTTAAAAAAATACGCAATATACATACGTATGTACAATAATAAAGGTAATGTTATTATTAAATTATTAGAATTAGAATCTTCTTTCTCATTAAATCTTAATTATTTTGAAATTTATTTTCATAAAAGATCGTTTGAGAGAAAGAGATAAAAACCTGATTATCGAATTGAAAGTGACAAACGTCCCCGTCGGCTCGTTGAGCACATTAGCTGAGCATGAACAAGGACACGTGACCCCCGACCTTCTCTAACTACCTCTCTTGCGGATCTCCGATCTCATCCCTATATCTTCTCTTATATAATTATTAACACTTTCATTTAATTATTATCAGAGTATATATTTAATATATATAAGTGTACAAATTTTCCATTCTTATAAAAACAGTAAAAAAAAAGTTAATACCATTTTCCCATAATTCATATGTTTTATCATTGGTCAAAGTTTATCATCGGTAGTAAGAGATATATATACAAATAAAGGAGTTTAAGTCAGTGTGGCTGATAAATCTGGTTTTATTTCTTCTGACTCATAATTGCACAACATCCAGCTCTTCCTGTTTTAGAATTAATAAATATTTTTTTAATAATACTCTAAATAAAGCGAGCATGTCGAATCCTCTATCAAAAACCAGTAATACCAGACACTTCTCAATTACTCTATTAATTACGATGACTACGAAATTGTTTTCGTTATGGAATCCTTAGGTTACTTTTTTTTTTATAAAACCCAACTCTTCTAATTTGCATTTCCTTCTCTTTTGAGTCTTTTCCTTATAGTATGACAGTTTGTTTTTGAAAACAAAGAGAAAAATATTTTAGATATAATCGCTTTGTCAAAATTATTATCGTATTGATTTATTCGCTTAACCAACGGTGTTTAAGGTTAAATAAACCCAGCCAGGAGAAAAAAAAATATAGCCCTTGGCCTAAAGCTCAGTGGTAGAGTTTCTGCTTCTGGTGCTAGGGGTCAAGGGTTCGAATCCCGTCTCATGCGATAAAAATTTATTTCAATTGGATTGACTACCAATCAATTTAAAATAAATAGAAACGGGTCTAAATGGCCTTTTGAAACAGAAAAGACCTTAAAGAAAATAAAAATATAGCCACCGCGGCAATGATTTCCCAAAGTATCCCGCGACCAACCAAACAAATTTTAAATTCAGAGATAAAATCTGTCAAAAAGCATGAGACATAAAATAAAAATGTAATATAATTAACTAGTTGTTTCTTGATGGCTAGATATTATGATATGAGGATGCCAGGCACAAGGGCAGCCAAAGGCGAAAATAAATCTATTTTTTGTCGACGTTTTCGAGGAATACCGATCGCACTCTTCATCAGGACAAAAATGATGTCAAGTTGTCAGTTTATTTGACATGGCAGTATAGCAACGTTTTAACCAATTTACATTTACTTGAAGACTCTAGTATTTCGAGGTCGAACTACTAGACCTCGGAATACTAGAGTCTTCAAGTAAATATAAATTGAATTAAAAACACGCTCAAGATAAATAAACTGACATCTTATTTTATCATTTTTATCTGGAAGTGCGATCGGCACTCCTTTGTTTATTTCGCCTTGGCTGCCTTCCTCATTGGCATTGAAAATTGTTTTGCTTCACGGACTTGTGCAGATGGCCAGCGTTGCGTAATGGTTTTACGGCGTGTGTAAAAACGCACACCATCTGGACCATAAGCATGTAAATCACCAAATAACGAACGTTTCCAACCACCAAAACTATGGTAAGCCACAGAGTACAGGTAAAAAGGCACATTAATACCCACCATACCGACTTGAATATGACTGCTAAAATAGCGTGCTGCTTCCCCATCACGAGTATAGATACACGTTCCATTGCCATATTCATGATCATTAATGAGTTGCATTGCTTCTTGCATCGTGTCAACACGCATAACTTGCAACACAGGACCAAAAATCTCTTGTTGATAACTGGTCATGTTTGGTGTGACTTGATCAATTAAAGTTGGTCCAACAAAGAAGCCTTGTTCATAGCCTGCTGGTTTCGCATCACGGCCATCTACCACAATTTTTGCGCCCTGCTGTTCTGCACTTTGAATATAGGCCTGCACTTTATCTTTATGTGCTTGGGTAATCAGTGGGCCAAAATCATTGCTTGCATCTGCATAGTGACCGAACTTCAATTTTTTCATTTCTTGAGTTAACTTATCAATCACGACATCAGCAACTTCATCACCAATTGCGACAGCCACAGACAACGCCATACAGCGTTCACCTGAAGAACCAAATGCCGCACCTAACAAAGAAGTTACGACGTTATCAATATCGGCATCCGGCATAATAATCGCGTGGTTTTTTGCCCCACCTAACGCTTGGCAACGTTTGCCCGTGGATGTTGCGGTACGATAAATATATTCGGCAATTGGTGTTGAACCCACAAAGCTAACCGCCTGAATTTTTGGATGATGCAATAAAGCATCTACCGCTTCTTTATCCCCATTCACCACATTAAACACGCCGTCAGGTAAACCTGCCTGTTTTAATAATTCTGCAAGGTATAAAACTACAGAAGGCGCTTTTTCAGAAGGTTTTAAAATAAAGCAGTTACCGCAGACCAACGCCATTGGGAACATCCATAAAGCGACCATGGCTGGGAAGTTAAATGGTGTAATACCAGCCACAACACCTAACGGTTGGAACTCAGTCCATGAGTCGATATCTGGACCGACATTTTTGAATATTCCCCTTTTAAAAGCTCTGGTGCGCCGCAAGCATATTCAACATTTTCAATGCCACGTTGTAGTTCGCCTTGAGCATCATGAGAAATTTTACCGTGCTCTTGCCCAATCAAAGCACAAATCTTTTCGGCATTTTGTTCTAATAATTGTTTGAACTTAAACATGACACGTGCACGTTTAATGACTGGCGTATCTCGCCATGCAGGAAAAGCTTGTTCGGCTACCTGAACGGCTTCATTCACTGTTTGTGCATCAGCAATTTCAACTTCTTTACTCATTTCACCCGTTGCAGGATTGTAAACTGGCTGTTTTTTTGCCGATTTAGATACAATTCTTCCTTGCATGAAATGCCCTAGCACTTTTTTGGCTTGTTCACTATGCGTACTATTTTCAGTTGAAACTTCGTCATAGCTAAAATTTTCTAGGCCATTTGTCATTGTTGTTACTCCTTACTACAATCGGTTTGCAGATCAAACTGTATTTTTCATTTAGATGTTGAAGAGCATCTATTGAATTTATAGATACCCATAAAATGTCTATATGCCTTAATTCACTTGGTGCAGTGCATCGCCCACGGCATTCATTAAGCGGTCAATATCTGCCTCAGTGCTGTTGAACATTGGACCAAACTGAAGCGTGTCGCCTCCGAAGCGTACATAAAATCCCTCTTTCCAGAGTTTCATACCAAGCTCAAAGCCTCGAATGGTGGCATCACCATCACGTGGCGCTAATTGCACCGCCCCAATCAAGCCACAGTTGCGTATATCAATAATGTTTGGAGCGCCCTTTAACTCATGTAAGAGTTTTTCAAAGCTTGGAGCCAATGCAGCCGATTGATGAATTAAATTTTTTCTTCTCTAAAACATCGAGTGTTGCTAAAGCAGCCGCACAAGCCACCGGATGCGCCGAATAGGTATAGCCATGGGTAAACTCGACAGCATGTTCAGGTAAGTCTTGCTGCATAAAAGCGTCATAAATTTCGTGGCTTGCAACCACGCCACCGAGTGGAATAGCACCGTTGGTAATTTGTTTGGCAAAATTTAAAATATCTGGCGTAACATCAAAATATTCTGAAGCCGTCCACGTTCCCATGCGCCCGAATCCCGTAATGACTTCATCAAAATCAGCAAGATATCGTGTTGATCGCAGATTTCTCTTAAGCGTTTTAAATAACCAGTCGGCGGTATAATACATCCTGCCGAACCAGAAACAGGTTCTACAATAACTGCAGCAATATTCGATGCATCGTGTAGCTCAATTAACTTAAGCATTTCATTGGCAAGCTCTACAACACCACCAGTTTCAGCACAACCTTTAGTGAAACTTAAATCGGGCTGTAAGGTATGCGGTAAATGGTCTACATCCATGAGCTGACCAAACATTTTACGGTTACCGCCAATGCCTCCAAGACTCGTTCCCGCAACGTTGACCCCATGGTAGCCACGTGCGCGCCCAATCAGCTTGGTTTTGCTTGGTTTGCCTTTAATTCGCCAATAGGCACGCGCCATTTTAATTGCGGTGTCGGCAGACTCTGAACCCGAGTCAGTAAAAAACACATGCTGCAATTTTTCAGGCATATGCTGAACAATTTTATCTGCCAGTTTAAAAGACAACGGATGACCGAACTGAAAAGCTGGTGAGTAGTCGAGTTGACCTAATTGAGCACTTACCGCTTGCTGAATTTCAGGCAAGGTATGACCTGCACCACAAGTCCATAAACCTGAAAGTGAGTCATAAATTTCACGTCCTGAATCATCAATTCAAGTACGATCCTTTCGCACCCACAATCATGCGCGGATCTTTAGCAAAGTTACGATTTGCAGAGAAAGGCATCCAGTGTGCCTGATAATTTATGTGCATATTATTATTAGCTTGAATCACTTCCGAAGTATGCTCAGAGTCGCTGAATTTATCCGTATCAAACATAACCATTCCTGTTTATTTTCAAATTATGGTTTGAGTGTACATAGCGTGATAAGTTTGATAAATTCAAATTATCTTGAGTTTAGATTTAAAAAACAAAACTAAATGAAACCGAAAAAATTAAATCAAGTGACTGATTTTGATATAAAACTTCTTAAAATTTTCAAAACAGTTTGTGACTGTCATAGCTTTACATCTGCCGAAAGTATTCTTGGCATTAGCCGATCTGCCATTAGTTTACATATGAGTGATTTAGAGAATCGTTTGGGTATTCGTCTATGCCAACGTGGCCGCGCAGGGTTTGCACTTACAGATGAAGGTCGGGAAATTTTAGAATATATAGAAGTGCTCACCGCATCTATCGAAGACTTTCGCTCTAAAGTTAATCAAATGCATAACCGTCTAAAGGGTGAATTTAATATAGGTATTATTAATAACCTTGTGACCATGCCAAGCGGCTACATTACCAATACGCTGGCACAACTCGCCGAAGAACATTCTGAAGTAATTATTAACATTAGTATGAGTACGCTTTCAGATATTGAATGCCGTGTGCTAGACAACCGTTTGCATGCGGGTGTTATTCCTCTTGTTACTCCGCTGTCTGGCCTAGACTATTTTGATTTATATAGCGAAAGTTCATTTTTTATATTGCGGTAAAAACCATCCATTGTTTGGTCAGTGCAGCAAGATGGACTTAGATGAGTTAAAAAAAATGGCAAGCTGTACTTCCTAATTATGCGATCACACCAGAAGCAGCCAAGTTGCACCAGCTTTTAGACTGTAAAGCGACAGCAAGTGACCGTGAAGGAATTGCATTTCTGATTTTAACCGGAAAATTCTTAGGTTTTTTACCCGACCACTACGCAAAAAAATGGGTTGAAGATGGGTTTATGCAAGCTGTTTCAAAGGAAAAAATGCATTACAGCACACCTATATGCTTAATTACTCACAAAGGCAAAAACCACAATAATATTTTAAAAACTTTCATGGAAATGCTTGAGAAGCGGATAAATAAATAGTTGGGCATACCTAGTCAGGGTTTTTCGAGTACCTTAAACCCTATGCAAAACTAAGAGGTAGTTTTGTTCTACCTCTCTTGGATCTTTGCAACTCTATATAATCAAGAATTAAAAAATAACTAGTTAATCGATATTTCATAATGAAAATTATCAGCGAAACCATAAGACTCACGGTATTCGACTGTTACTCCTTCAAGGTTTTTTGCAATGCGGCATACCTTAACTAAAGGATCTTCAAGGTTATTATTTAAATAGCTATCTTTGATATTTTTCTCAAAAGTTAATCGCTCTGTTGCAGAAGAAATAAATTGACCACAGTGTTGATAATAAAAAGGATAAAGTAAATTACCAAAATCAGCGATCGGTATTTCTTCTAAACTTTTAAACAAGCGTTCAGGCAACCAGATTCTTTCGCTTAAAACAACAACTTCTTCATCTTTGCGGACACGCTCGATATAAAGCAACTTTTCGGTAAGCCCCAGCCCCAGCTCGGCATTTACTTCTGGTATTGCGTCACACACTTCTACTTTTTTGATTTGCCCTTGAGGCTGAATGAAATCACCTTTCTTATTACGTAATCTAAAAAAAACGGATGAGAGAGTTTTCAAAATTAGGTTGTTTAAGAAAGGTGCCTTTTCCTTGCTGTTTAACTAACAAGCCGTCTTCAACCAATCCTTCTACCGCTTTTCTTACGGTTCCTACCGATACGCTATACATTTGAGCAAGCTCTTGTTCGCTCGGAATAGGCTCTTCGACTGTCCATTTTGACTGGATCAGTAGTTTTTGAAGTTCCCAGCGGACCTTTTCATATCTTGGCAATTTAAAATTTTTAAATGCAGTCTCATCAAGCATTTGCGTTAAACATTATGAAATCGATTTGACAATACTAGCATAGTTCTGTGTAATACAAAAACCAAACATATATATGTTTAGATGTTTATATATTTATCAAGGAAGATAATATGACTGCATTGATGCTGATGGCCTTAGCTGTATCTATCGGTTTAGGTTATAAAACAAAAATTAATATCGGATTTTTTACAATCGCGTTTGCCTACCTGATTGGTTGCTTTGGTATGGGGCTTAAGCCTTCCGAAGTTATTGAATTATGGCCTGTCAAAATTTTCTTTATTATTTTATCCGTCACTCTGTTTTATAATTTTGCTCTAGCAAATGGCGCTTTAGAGAAACTTGCTAGCCATCTTTTATATAAATGCCGTAAGTTTCCTCAGTTTTTACCTTTAGCGATTTTTTTCGCAGCAACCATTATTGCAGGCCTAGGTGCTGGTTTTTATACAGTTCTCGCTTTTATGGCGCCGATTACACTGCTGCTGTGTAAAAAAACCAATATGAATATGGTTATTGGTGGGATGGCTGCAAATTATGGCGCTTTAGCCGGCGCAAATTTTATGACATCACAAAGTGGCATTATTTTCCGAAGTTTAATGGAAAATACAGGCATTAGTTCACAAACTGCTTTTTCATATAGTAGTGGAATTTTTGTCTTAACTTTGATTATTCCAATTGCAGTGTTGGGAATTTACACTCTCTGGAATAGAAAAAGTAATTCTATTGTTATTGAAGATCAAAAGCCTGAGCCATTCGACAAAAAGCAGAAACAATCAATTTTTCTCATTATTTTAATGATGTCGATTGTTTTAGTTTTTCCAATCTTGCACCTTGTTTTTCCAGATGCAAAAGCTATCAGCTTTTTAAACTCCAAAATTGATATTGCTTTCCTTGCCATTACCTTTTCTCTCATAAGTTTACTCATGAAACTTGCCGATGAGAAAAAGGTCGTGGCACTTGTACCTTGGGGAACACTCATCATGATTTGCGGTGTCGGTATGCTCATCGCATTAGGTGTGAAACTCGGCATTATTACGACACTTTCTGAATGGTTAGCCCACAACGTTCCAGTCTGGTTTATTCCAGTGCTGTTATGCCTGATTAGTGCCATCATGTCTGTCTTTTCAAGCACTCTAGGCGTTGTTGCTCCTACCTTATTCCCAATTGTTCCGGCACTTGCACTGAGTTCTGGCCTAAATCCGCTTGTACTTTTCATTTGTATTGTCGTGGGGGCACAAGCCACAGCTATTTCTCCTTTTTCATCTGGCGGTAGTCTCATTATGGCTTCTGCACCAGCAGATATCGACAAAACCAAATTCTTTAATCAGCTGTTATTTAAGGCCATTCCTGTAGGACTAATCGCTGCTTTAATCGCTATTTTCGTTTTAAAATTTGTAATGTGAGATGGAAATGAACTGTATAGATACACATGCACATATTTTTTCGACACAAGACCCCAGTATCCAAACTGCACGTTATGCGCCGAATTATGATGCAACTGTGCAAAGTTTTATCTCTCATCTCGATCAGTACCAGTTCACACATGGCATTTTGGTTCAACCCAGCTTTTTGGGTACAAATAACCAAGCGATGTTAAATGCGATTCAGCAATATCCTGACCGTTTAAAAGGGATCGCCGTCGTTCAACATACCGCAACTTTTGATGAGCTATTCCAACTTAAACAACAAGGTATCATCGGTGTTCGTTTGAATCTATTCGGTCTTAACCCTCCTGCGTTAAATACTGCTGAGTGGCAAAATTTTTTACGACATTTGGAAAGTCTAAACTGGCAAGTTGAATTACATGCACCACCTAGATATTTGGTTCAGCTTTTGCCTCAATTAAGTGAATACAACTTTAATGTTGTGATTGACCATTTTGGTCGAATTGATCCTATTAAAGGGATTGATGATCCAGATTATCTGAAATTTTTAAGCTTGCTCAACGTTAAGCAGCACTGGATTAAAGTGTCTGGTTTCTACCGTTTGGGCGCTACACCCAACAGCATAAATATAGCTCAACAGGCCTATAACATTTTTAAAGAAAAAGGTTTTTTACACAAGCTCATTTGGGGAAGTGATTGGCCGCATACCCAACATGAATCATATGTGACTTATGAAGATGCGATTCATGCTTTTAAACAGATTGTGTTTGATAAACACGAGCAATGTTTAATTTTAAACCAGAACCCTACCGAGCTGTTTGGTTTCTCACGTACATAAGGAGTATGTATGAAAAATGATATATCTATATCGGAAGTAGAAAAGTCAACGATCCGTAAACTTTCTTTTCGTATTCTTCCCTTCCTCATTCTTTGTTATTTCATCGCATATATTGATCGGGTCAACATTGGTTTTGCCGCGTTAACCATGAACCAAGAAATTGGTTTAACAGCAACTGCCTTTGGTTTCGGTGCTACCTTATTTTTTATTGCATACGTCATATTTGAAATTCCAAGTAATATGGCAATGGAAAAGCTGGGTGCACGTATCTGGATTGCCAGAATCATGATTACTTGGGGAATTGTGAGTTGCTGTACAGCCTTCATTACCGGCCCTATTTCTTATTCCATTTCAAGATTTTTACTCGGTGCTGCTGAAGCTGGATTTTTCCCGGGTGTATTACTGTATTTAACACTCTGGTTCCCTAAACGATATATGGCTCGAATTGTTGCTGTATTTATGGTTGCCATTCCTTTATCTAACTTTATTGGTTCGCCTTTATCTGCTTTATTGTTGGGTTTACATGGCTTATTTGGGTTTAGTGGATGGCAAGTTCTTTTAATTCTTGAAGCATTGCCCGCGATTCTACTTGGTTTATTGTGTCTCGTATGGCTGCCTAATACCACTAATAATGTTAAATGGTTAAATAAAGAAGAAAAGGAATGGCTATTAAGCACCTTAACTTTTGAAAAAAACCAACTGTTAAATTCTGAAAAAGAAGACAGTGCCGACCAGAAAAAGAGTAAGTTTAAGCTTCTTATTACCAATAAATATTTATGGTTCTTCGCAATTATCTATGCAGGAAGCTCAGCAACCAGCAATATTTTTATCTTTATGGATGCCACAAATATTAAAGGCTTTCCATCTGACTGCCATGGAAACAGGCCTCTTAAATATGATTCCATTTGGTTTGGCTGCTGTTTTCATGATTGTTTGGGGTGTACATGCCGATAAGAGTGGCAATAAAAAGCCTAAATACAGCTATTCCCTTATTTGTGACGAGTTTTGGTTTACTTCTTACTATTTTTACTTCCTCTTTAACCTTGAGCTTAGTTTTATTCTCTATAGTCTTGATGGGTAACTATGCTATTAAAGGCCCTTTCTGGGCGTTGGTTTCTGAAAGATTACCACCAACTCTGGTGGCTGTTGGCATCGCAGCGGTCAATACCATTGCGCATATTGGTACTGGACTCATGAACTCTATTATGGGAATAGTAAAAGATTACTCAGGCAGTTTCCCTGTTTCTCTTTTACCTTTATGTATTCTTACATTTACGGGTGCCATGATTGCGTTATATTTGGGAAGAAAACCGACTTTACCAAAAGTGCAAAAGGTTCAAAATGTGGTTTAAGTTTTGAATATAAAATAAAGAGATTTATAGAGAAAGAAAGAGCACCTAAGTGCTCTTTTGATCTTATTGATTTTTGGATAAGGCAAAATTTATTGCCCTGTCATATGCGTGTTCTTGTAGCTCAGTATATACATAGAAATCCTGTTCTGCCTTGGTAACAGGATTAATGAGTTTCATTGCTTCATAACTATGAGTATTTAAATCATTTGGATCAACATCAAATGCTTCTAATTGCTGCTCTCGCCACTCGCCACTTAGAACACCACCCACACAAAGCCATTTTGTTGAATTGTCTGACATATATAGTCCTTATTATTGGAGGTGCTTTTATACCATATCACGACGACCTTTAATTCAGTTTAATTTATCATTCCATCAAAGAAAAAGTCCCGTGTAAGAGCTGTGTAGCTAAGTTTTTTAGTTCTTGTTGGCAACTAAATTTAATGTACTTTAGATTTAATACATTTTTCTTTAAGCTCTTCCAAAGCTGACAGTAAGATCGGAGCACCCATCATGCTTCTATTGTGCATTCTTTTAGCAGAATGCCAAGACCAAATCAAAGCGGGCTTCCTGTGCATAAGACGTTCGGCTAATTAAAATCACCCATTAAAAAAACCCACCGAAGTGGGTCATGTTTACTCTATATAATAGCTGTTGCCATCGGAACTGTTGAAAACCAAATTTAAAGTAGGGTAAAATACATTCACCTTTTAACAAAATATATTCAACTTTGGGTCTCTGAACTCTAGATGAATGACTGATTTTATTAGTATTTACTTCTGTATAGTTTGCCTGCGCTTTTTTTCTTTACCTTGGAAATCAATAATTGTAATGTCTTTTAGCATTAATATGCTCCAATTTAATCCTACATATTATGCCCAACGATATTTTTATACTATCAATATTTTGTAGGCAACTAGATTGAATTAATTTTTAAAACTTTATTAATCCCATATCTTGAGAAAATTTATATATGTGTGCTTTATGTACCCCTACTTGAAAGTTGGATACCGTAATTTCAAAATTTAAAGGATAAGACTCAACAGGTTATATATAATTGATTTTATTTATGAAATAAGTCGTCGAGATAAAGATCTTTTCTAGGACATATCAACACATATAAGTCTTACAACTACCGTAATGTAAAGGCTTTAAAGCGTACTATGAACACTCCCTAGTGAAGATAAGAAGATAAAAATGACAGGTTTTAAAAGTTTTTCTCAAAATACAACTAACCACGCCAATATCATTAAAGCTCAAATGAACAAGCATTCTGCATCAACACCACCTACTGAAACTCAGCCTTCACAAGTTCCAGGCACTGTAAAAGATCTGCCTGAGAATAATGAACAACCTGATCCTAATAACAAATAATTTCTTATTAACAGTGCTTTGGAAGTTATTTTGAGGCTCTGCTACTATAAAGAATAAATTAGTGCACTGATTTACTCTACTATTAATTACTTTTATCAATTTGATTTGTTTAGTTATTTAAGAAATTGCAGCCATTCATTCCAGAAAATTGATATGACTAGTCTCTCAGATATGAGGGGCTTTTTTTAATTGTTTTTCACTTAACCAAGATTTAGCCTACTTACTCTAGATAGATTAAGCCCACCAAAATTGGCGGGCTTATTTTTTAATATCTGAATTATGAAAGATATGGATGTTTTTGCGCCAAGTAATCATTCGCTATTTTTGTTGTCTCAGCATAGCTCAACTCCGCACACAGCCAAAACCGATATATATTTTCACCAATAATATAGCTCTGGCGGTTGTATGTTGATTCTTTTAAGGAATTTATTTCACTAGCTTTAAAGAACGTTCCTTCACGGTTATTAACAACTTCACCGTCTAAATCACCACCAATACAAATGAACATTGTAAGAAACCATAAAATTATAAAGGTCAGCTTAACACACAAAGTAAAAAGCCCCGCCAATAATCGATATTTAGTGGGGCTTAATTTACGGACTATGCTGTATTTACCTATATCCAAAAAAAATGCTATCGCATTTATGAAATTTAATTAGTAAATGAAAGAAAAACCATTCTCATAAATTTTATCTGTAGGACCATAGTAATATCCTTGACAAACACCTGTTACATCATCTATTGCTCTAAGTGAAAGAATACCGTTCCACTGAAGATCATTAGATCTGCGCAAATGGAATCTCACCCTACAAATGTATATTGTTTCCATCCTGTTTACTCTTGAAGTTATTCGGACAATGAGCAGTTGTACTCATTTACTTTGTACCACTAGCGTTTTTAATACCAAAAGCAGTTATAGTCTCCATATCTTGTCGGATCGATTTGTCCCGCAATAAAAGTTCCACCATGAGCATCGACTAAAGGTTTGATAGTCCAATTAACAAATTTAATTTCAATTGGTAGATTTGGATTTTTCCAAAGAGATTGTACTTGATCAACCTTCTTTAAATTTTCAGCAGTACTTTTTCCTTTAACTTCAACAACAATATTCCCATTTTTTTCATTGTAGCTAAGAGTTTGAATGGTATTAAAATAATTTTTTACTAGTTTTTGAGCTTTATTTATCTGGCCTTTTAGCAACTTCTCTAGTTTCTTTAGCGCCGTACTGAATATCAATAGGCAAATAACTTTTGAAATTGCATTTCCTACTGCTACATTTCGTTTCTCATTCTGACCATAACCTTTAACTCTAACCACAATTTTATATGTAGGTGAACTTTCAATATAAATACCAGCTATATACGGCCTTTAAATTCTTTTTCAATAACGTCGAGTGCAGAGTCTCGGTTAGCTTCTAAAAATAATGCTTTATTTGCTTCTGCTGTGCTAACGCCATGCAATAAAGAATAGCTACGGATGTCCTGCTCAATTCCCTCATTTGATGCAGCAAATATACAAGATGATGAAATTAAAATTGTTAGTGCTAATATTTTTTTCATTTTTCATCTTATTTTTCAAAAATAAGATTTAAATATAACGATATATTGTTTATATAAAAACCAACCAAAATTGAGGCGAAAGCCAAATCCCCCTAAAGATTTCCCTTAATATTTTATAAGTAAATATAATATTTTTTAAGGAAAGCTTGGAAATTACAGTTTCTAAAACAAAAAATTATAATCCGTTATTTTTTGTTTATTTTCTAAGTTAACCACACATACTAGCAACTATTCTTTTAGTTTTTGGATCGATAACTATAGTGACTCTGTCTGGGCGAAATTCTTCTGTAACTGGCTCCCCCAACATAAGCACTTCGATAAACTCTCGCATTAGTCGTCGATAGGATCTGCTTTTCTGTTAAGTCAGTTTTTCCTACGAGTTTCTTCGCTTTAATTGGATCGCAATCAAAAGACGGATCCCATTCTTTACTTGTGCTAAGCACTAGAGGCTTAGATTCTAACTCTTGTTGTCCTTGAGCTGCTCTAGGAGCTTCAGCGTTTAATACATTTATTTGAACAAGCTGAAAGCAGGCTCATCACAAGCCCCCCAAAAACATATTTTTTCATATTTCTAAATACTAATTATTTATTTAAAACCAATATATCATAAGTTAAAAAATGAGAAGTCACTTAAGGCGTCTATATAACTTTAGAACATAAAACAATTAAATTTATTAAAGCTATCACAACAGATGTTTATAACTCTGCTTACCACATTCATAAGGAGTACCTTTTAATTCTTCTAATTCCTCTTGTAATTTTTGTCGATCAAGTGGAAAAACAGTCATAACATCCTGATCTTTTAAGCCAAACCTTTCTCTATTTAACTCCATAAATTCAATCATTGGTTTTTATGCTTTTCCAACATCGCATAAAAGATCAGTTATTCTCATTTGATGTTTAAAGCTAACTTGTCCCACCGAATGAATTCCGCTTAAATAATTTTGTAAGTTTTTGTTCAGCATTTCGGGAATTTTTCTATCAATCCTAGAAAAAACATCATCCTCTCTCTTCCTAGTTTTTCAGCATGTAAGCAAGTAGAACTTAAACAAAACAAGATAAGTATAATTGAAGATGGTTTCATTTTTTGGACGTAAAAATTATTTAGATTTAAATTATAAATCAAAAGTTCTAGTCTCAATAAACACTACTCCAATAAAAAAAGCCCATCTTCCGATGAGCTTCTTAATTAAGATGATTAAATGCATTAGGCTTTAAATTCTGCTAATACAAATTTGTTTACTATTTCATCGAAATTTGGTTTTCGAAGAGTTGGCTTGCCATTTTTTATAGTTTGATACCAATAACTCGCTGCAACTCCCATACTAATCAAAGCTAACAATTTCATTGCTTCACCTCACTTATTGGGAAGAGTGGAATTTAAAGTATCATTCACGTTTGTAGCATTCCAACTCGTTTTAGAGAGGTTTCTGTATATTTTTTAATCAATGTGTAATAAAAAAAGGCCTGTATCTTTGTGCGTTTTCTTTAAGAACAATAATAAATCAGTACTCAATAAATTCATGTAATGAATTTATGAAGTGTACAAAATTATCTGCTAGGTACAGAATCTTTCTTTTACCCTCATTCATTCCAAAATCATAGAAGTCATCATGTAAAACCAGCACAATCTTAGGTTGATCCTTTATCCAAGGAAATCTGTAATCAAAACAAATAAAATTTCCACCAGGTGTAGATCCAAAGCTAATTAATTTTCCCTCATAGTCATCAGCACCTTCGGGAAATTGCATTCCCTCTATTCGAGGTTCATGCAAGTATCCTCCTAATTCTATTGTACTGATATTTAGTTCACCATCAGTGCCAACATAATCAAAGCTAGAAATTTCAGGATAGATGCCATCATGTTGAGAAATAAGTTCAATATATTCTTGTGGAAATATTACCTCTAAGGTAGCTGCAAAATTTTCAATAATTTCTTTTATTAATTGCGCCATTTGGATACTGATCCCCAATATCTTGTAGCATTTGATGCGGTACTCCAGTATTTAAAAAATTTACCTAATATTCTTAAGTGTCATAGATCGCATAGTGCATCACTTATACTTTTCAGCACTCTTTTGCAAATAGCTCTCCCAATTCTTCATTAAGCGATTAATATTTTCTGCATAAGAATACAATGAGGGATCGTATCCATCAGTAGGAGGGCATATATTTAATAAAACTATCCATTTCGGCTGGACAATCAAAATCTGTATAAATACTTTCCACCTCATCTAATGGATCTTTAAAGTTTTGTCCATTAATCCAAAGCCAACTAAGAATTACATATAACCATTTTTAATCTGATGTTCTCATATTCATCTTCCTTAAAGTCAGGACATAGTTCATTAACAATAAGTAAGGGATGTTATATTTGATTCACTCGGGATAAGGAATGACAATTCAAGTTCAGCGTTAGTATAGTTTTCTGTTAATAAACTATTCTCTGCTTTTTTTATTGGTATTTCTGAAGGGAGAAGATTATTTTCATAGCCCCATTTGATATCACACCATGAAAGGTTCACCTTTTCATTAATAAAATCAGCAGGTATTGGATACAAATTCATGTCATTGTGCCTCTGGTTTTACAAAAACCTTTAATTCCAGTATGTGCAAAATCTTCAAAAGTAATAGTTTATTGATTATCAAAAAATATTATAAAAATTTCAAACTCAGTCTTTTAGCTTCAGCTTGATCACCATACCACCAGACTGGTATATCTTTGACTTTAGCTGATATTTCTTCATTAGGACCTAGATCACTTTCTAATGAATAGTAGTCCCCATTTTGATATCTCGGCATAATTGTACTATTTATAAATAAATCATAGGCTTGTTGATAGCAATGTGGACATGGAGGTAAAGAGTTTAAAAACCTTTTAGTATTATTCTCAATATAATTACGATAAAGAGGACCACCATTAACAGTATATTCTGGCAACTCTTCATTTAAAATAGGATCATTACGCCCAGTTATCCACACAATCGTATTACAATTTGCACATTGCGCCCCCATAGCCTCCGATGGGTGGTAATGATTTGGTCGAATAAACAAAATACCATTTTGTTCAAATCCTTTCTGGTACCATACTCCTATACCCAATTGACTAGCTGCTACCTGATGTAAAGATCTCATAGATACACCTTTTTTTAGAATTCTTTTTAAAAGAAAAGATAGAATAAAAACATAAATAAACTACCAAGTCCTATTACTACCCATGATATTAGTTTAGATATAAATCTATCTTCTTTAAAAAAGAATGGTAAAACCCATTTATTGATGTCTATTTCTCTTAGCCAAGATAAATACCAAGGAAAAGTTAAGGCGAATACAAGAGAACTTGTGAACATAGCAACAGATGAAGGTCTTTTGTAAAATTCAGACTCACTCATTTTAAAAAACATTACCCAAAAAATTACTTCTAGAGCACATAGCAAGACACATAAATAAATATAAAACTTATTCTTCAGATTAGTGATAAAAATTGGGGTTAGTGTCCAGAATGGAAAAATGAATCCAAATCCAAGTCTAAAACCATATAAATCATTATTAATATCAAATAGAAAGAATCGTAGAGGTATTATTATATAATAAAGAGCAAAAAATATAAGGCTTAAAAAATTAACTCGATTAAGAGTATTAAAGTCAAGGTCTAAAACAATAGGTTTAGATATTAAATATCCAAAAAATAAGTAGCATAGAAACTAATTAGATAAATAAATATGGAAGAATATGACTCATAGACAAAAACACCATACAAGAATAAAGATAAAATCCAAAGCAATCCAAAAATAAAAGAAATTTTTAGTAATAATAAAAAAAGGAGATTTGGTTCTAAGAACTGATGGCTCAATCATAATTAGCACTGCGGTATATCCCATCTATACATAGCCATTCCTAAGTGGTGACTATAATTAATTCAAATTTATCATTACATTCGGTAGATATATAAATTCATGCAATTGTATCCTCCTGTACCCTAGCTGCTTGCAACCACAAGTTTAGTTGATTTACTCAACTACAAAAAATTTATCTGTATCGTTTCAATCAAATCATCAGCTATCACTTCAAATTCTTTAATTTTTGCTGAATGAGTGTTCATTAAAGGATGATTGAAAGATATCTCATCTAATTTATCTAGTGCACGTAATTTATTAATCACATGAATTTCAAGTGGTAATAAAGTAAAGGGAGGTCTAATAAATTTTGGAGGATACTTACGTAAATCATTATCTATTAATTCTTCGCAGTGTAAATTTGCTATATCTATGAGTAATGGTTCTAAAAATACTGAGTCACATGACCAATTATCTATCAAATCTTTAAATTTTCCGCCTATTTTTGCTTCTAATGTAAATTCTTCATTAATCCATTTGTAATAAGCCCATAATGAAAAATAGTCATAACTTAAAGGAAAGTCAGATAGAAATTGTTGTTGTAAGCAAAACTCCACTTGGCGTGCTAATTTCTTTGCTAAATTTTTATTATTTAATAGAATCGCCCAAAAAATTAGTGCAGAAAATTCTGAAAAATATTTCTTTAACTCATGTACATTCATTTTATCTAGAGGTTTTCTTTTAAAATCTTTTAATTGTAATTCTCTTCCCACTTCTGCATACATCAAGGCAAGATTTAAACTATTCAAAGCATCTATATCTGCATTATTATTTTCAATTTTTAAGAATGCCAATTGGGCATAAGATATAGAGATACCCACTATATGATGAGGAAAAAGTATATCTTTCCCATCTAAAGCATATAGTATATGTTTTTCATCAAATTTTAACGAATATGCTAAATTTTCAATACTATATCTTTTATAAGCTTTTAATAATTTATTTAGTTCTCTTATTGATTTCATCAGAAAACCTCAATAGTTTTTACGATAAAAAAACATTCTCTCTTAAAAAGAGTTAAATTAATTATTATAAATTTAAAAATCATTTTCACAATAAAATAATTTTAAAATTATAAGATAGTTTCAATATATAGGTTACAACACTTTTCATAAATTTAGTTAGAAAGCAACAATCTTCCTGTTGTTAATTCATCGAATAAAGCTGAATCTTCATCACCTCGAATTGTTCCTTGAGTTGAATATGAACCTAAACTCTTCCTATATCGAATTAAGTAATTAAACAGTGTTCCAAATCTTTTTACTGTATTAGTATTTTCATTCCACTCATAAACATAGTCATTATCATCTTTTGTATACATGAAGAAAATATTAGCATGTTCATTCTCACCACAAATCTCAAAATATTGTTCTTCAGCTAAATCTAATTTCTCACCATTCTCTCTATAATTGATAGCAAGTTCTTCATCAGCCATTAAATTTTTTTGCCTTTGTATATTAAATCCAGCATTTCTATAATATCTATATATGTAAAAATCATCACCTAAAAATAAGCCTCCAGAACACTTCCCCATTGTTATTAAAAACTCTTTTAACTGCCCATGTATAGAAATATTATTTAATTTCTCAATTTCAGCGATTTCTCGTTCTGAATATCCATTAACCTTTTCTAATTTTTCAATAAAATAATTTTTTTCAGCTTTAATAGAAAAAAGCATAGTCACCAAATTACTCATATAAAGTACCTTTTAGATTGGGAAGCCTTAAAATAGTTCTATAAACATTCAAAACTTAGCATACCAAATTAAAAAACTTTTACACATAATTACCATTCTCATCTAGTTCATCTTTTGGTCTATTATGATAATCAGAAATTAAAAAACTAAAATAATCCATCATATTAACCATGATACTTCTTGAAAAATCCAATGTCATATAAAGCCCATATTTTATATCTCTATGCGAATCAAAAAAAGTTTGCACTATTATATTAAAAAAAGCCAACCAATCCTCATCAATATTTTTATTGTTTTTATTGGTTATGATTACTGATAAAATTTCATCTCTTTTTTCTAGAAAAACACCAATGAGATATCCTCTTAAATAGTCATGAAATGCAGACAAGTTACTTCCAAAATGTTTTGTATTTGCATGAATGTCATTCAAATGCTCTCGATTATTTCCATATATTTCCTCGCCAAAAAAATCATAAACTTGTTGAAGTTCATCAAAATCAGATATGTCAAAACAAACTTTAATAATTTGCTTACTATTTATTTCTTGTTCATAAAAAAAATGGCATGAATCATTTTTAATTTTTATATTTTGCACAATACAACTCCAACCCTATGAAAATTTTAACTTAATTTTCATTTACATATATAGCTATTTAAGTTTAACGGAAAATTTAAATTGAAATTCACAAAAACTATATTTTCAAACAATTCAGTTTAAAATTTATACCTCAAAAAACCTCTCCACCACCCCATCCCTTTTATCCAAACTATTTGAACTTCAAATCTGAAAAACTAAACCATCAATTAAGTCTAAAACCATATAAATCATCATGAATTTCAATTAGAAAGCACTATATAGGTACTATTACATAATAAAGATAAAATTCAAAGCAATACCAAAATAAAGAAATTTTTAGCAATAATAAAAAATGGAGATTTGGTTCTAAGAACTGATGGCTCAATCATAATTAGCACTACGGTATATCCCATCTATACATAGCCACGCCTATGTTAAATTAACTACTAAATTCTTTAAAAAATTCAATTCATATAAATCACCTAATTAGTATTTCCATTTTGTTTTTTAAATATTTTTAATGCCTCATGTCTGGTTTTTTGTGTATATTTTTTTGGCATGCCTACTATTTCTTTAAGCATTAAGATTATTTCATCAGAAATATACTCGGATTTTTTACTCAATAGGTTTAGAGCTAATATAGTCCAATATTCAGAAGTCCTATCTGTTAGAGCAAAAACAAGTATTTCTCTAATTTGTTCAAAAGAATAGATCTCAGCTATATTCTCAACTTCTTTATTTTCAAGTATTAATAAGCCAGTCCTCACATCTTGCATTAAAATCCCCTCATTATTTGTTTAGTTTTAATGATCTACAGTTATAACTTTAAATTAATCTCTAATCTTTAGTTAGTAAAATTTAGAATTAAGCATTGTCAAATATTACCCAAAAAACCTCTCCACCACCACATCCCTCTCGTCCAAACTTTTTGAGCTTAAAATCTGGAACATCAAGCCATCAATTAAGTTTAAAACCATATTAGCATCAGGTTTTAACGGGCAGTTTTCCAAACTAAAAACCAGATCAAAAAGTTCTCGAAGCAGCCATTTTCTATACTCAATTGCCATGTGGTAGGCCTGAGGGTAAAGCTGTTTAATTTCAAAAATGGCTTTAAGCAATAGATAGTACAGACTATTAAAATTGACATGTAAAACAATAATCTCTTTGAGTTTATCGCTTGAGGTTCGGTAACGGCTTGAGTAAATAATTGCCAGCACTTCTTCTTTCAGTCGGCTTTTTTGAAAAGATACGCACCTTTCAATAAGCTGCTCTTTTGAATGAAAGTAGTTATAAAAAGTAGCTTTAGGAATTTTGGATTCTTTGGCGATTAAGTCTACACCCGTATTGTGAAATCCATAGATATTGAACAGCTCTATTGCGGTATGAATAACCTGTAATTTTTTGGAAGATGTTTCTAAAGTTGGCATAGTTTTACCGTTATAAATTCTTGTTGTTTCTAAAAGAGATGAAAAAGCCTGTGCCTTTTCTGGGAGAAAAAAAGGCATAGCAAAGCCATAAAGACTGTGCTTGGCACATCTCAAGTTTTATTGTTGCTAAGTTTTTAGTCGAAACGAATTAAAGTCCGATAAGCCTAATGGCGATCAAGCTTCTTTAAAGTGTTTTAAGTGGTGTCGATATAGCTTTTGGCAAAGACTGCCAAGAAAAAATGAATGTGCAAAGCCAACTCCTTCTATTGGGAGTTCTGCCGAAACATTATAAATTATGGTGGCAGAACGGAAGCAGGTTGACGGACTGGTTTGAACTCCAGCACACTCGAAAGTGTCCCACTCCCGTCCTACCGCTACGGGAGGGAACGAGGGGTGCACACAAAACTATTCCTCAGAAGAAATAATCCTGATGTGGTTCAAATAACGGTCCGTCAAAACCGACTGGCAATGTAGGCCAGCCCGCAAATGGTAATCTGCAATATTTAAGGTGTCAATGTGAAATTGGCTAGAAATTATTTAATTAATTTATTGTTTTTCATTTAATTACACAATTAAGAAAAACCTTAAATATTAACTTAATAAAACGCTCCTGCTTTATAAGCATTGTTAACTGTTAGGTTCAACTTGAGTCGTTTTACTACTTGAATAGATAAAATAAAGAGCAATTGCTAAACAGATGAGTGCGCCCAATCGATATGTTGAAAAAGGCAGAATTTCATTGCCAAACCAACCAAAATTATCAATCAACATACTCATTAAAAGTTGCCCAAAAATCACTGCAACCGTAGCAACTGCCGCCCCTATTCTTTGCACAGCTAAAACCATAATTACAATATAGGGAACGCCACACATTGCTCCGAGCAATTGCCATTTAGGTACATCTAGCAGTGTTAAAGTTTGCTTGGGTTCAAAATAAAAAATAAGCAATGCAGTAATTAAAGCGCCTACCGAAAACGTCAAAAATGCACTACGAAATACGCCAACTTTACTGCCAAGCTGACCATTAATTGCGGCTTGAACACTTAAAAGAGCACCGCCGATGACAGCCAATAAAATCATAAATATTGTCATATTACCCTCTTATGCTTTTGCGACTAATGAAAGTGCGACCACAATAAAAACAAGCGCAAGCACACGTTTACGATCTACTTTTCTATGCGGAGTTCCGAGTAATCCATAATGATCAATAATAAGGCTCTTAAAAACTTGACCAGCCAAAATCCCAATCATGGTCATGGCAATACCAATAATCGGCGCGGTAATGGTGAGAATAATGACGTAGATGGGCCCAATAACCCCACCCAATAACTGCCAAGATGGAAGAGTGAAAAATGAAGGGCTGTTACGTGGACTAAAAAACAGCATCAATAAAAATGTAAGGGCTGCCCCTACTCCAAAAATACTAAAAGTAGCCCACAACTCCCCAACTTCTGTACCTAATGGCCCTAAAAGCCCAGCTTCTACGGATAACCCCATTCCACCTAAAATGGTGAGGAACAGTAATAGAATTTGCATCAAACATTGCCTCATTTTATTTAGGCAATGAATACTAAGGTAGCCAATTCATCAGAAAAATAGCATAATTCATGAATCACTTTTGCATAAATTGCACAGATGAATTTAATTAATTCGATTGATATTCGTACCCTTCGCTTTTTTTGTCAGTGTATATAATGCTCAAAACTTCTCTATGGTGGCGAGAAAAGAAGATGTGTCGGCATCGATGATTTCTCGGACTATTCAACAGTTAGAAGATGCTTTAGGGCAGCAACTTTTTTATCGAAATACACGAGCAATCACACCGACCGAATCGGGTAAATTATTTTTTTGAATATGCCAAAAGAATTACAGAGCAATTTGATGAAGCTCAAAAGGCATTGCAAGATAAAACAGTAGAACCATCTGGACTGGTCAGAATTAATGCACCCGTATTTTTTGGTCAAAGGCATATTGCGCCATGGTTAGCGGGTTTATCAGAGCGTTATCCAAGGCTTTTAATAGAACTAATTCAGACAGACGAATTTATAGACCCTCTTCGGGATAGTACGGATTTAATTTTTCGTATTGGAACCCTGACAGACTCATCATTTCATGCGCGTATTTTCAGCACACAAAAATATCATTTGGCAGCCTCTCCAACCTACATTGCTAAAAACGGCGCGATTGATCATCCCAAAGAACTCAATAAACATAAATGTTTAGTCTATAAAGGGTTTGAAGGTCCTAACCGTTGGTTAGTTAGAAAGCCAAATGAGGAGTGGATACATTATCCAATTGTACCTTTACTTGCTTCAAATAATGCTGAGAGCTTAATGACGGCTGCACTCAATGGGATGGGAATTGTTTTATTTCCTGACTGGTTAATTGGTGAGGCTTTAAAGCATGGCAAATTAATAAAACTTTTACCGCAATATGAAGCATCTATTAAATCGCAACCACAGCATATTGCCGCAATTTATCCTAATGTGCGTCATCCGCCCTTAAACATTCGGGTAATCATTGATTATTTTGCTGAGGTCTACGGCTCGCCACCTTATTGGCAGAATTAATTTTATATTGAAGTGCAAAGTTTTTTTAAACTAAAACTTATCAATCGGCATTACGAGAGTGTAATAGCTTATCAAACAGAATTATGTTAGTATTTTTTTAGTAGTCACTATTAAGTTA
Organism: Euborellia annulipes; assembly: GCA_023213315.1. Lineage (NCBI taxonomy): Eukaryota > Metazoa > Arthropoda > Insecta > Dermaptera > Anisolabididae > Euborellia > Euborellia annulipes. The sequence continues at coordinate 77,591 of JAKCPI010030313.1, read as the reverse complement.
ATTCATTTCCTATGAGTAAAAATATCAATCTTGAAGTTTGTCCCATTGCCCGAAGCCTTTCAGTGCTAGGCGATGCATGGAGCATGCTGATATTGCGAGATGCTCATGCGGGTTTCACTCGTTTTGATCAGTTCCGTAAAAGTTTAGGTATTGCGCCAACCATGCTAACAAAACGATTGTCTGTTTTAGTAGATGAAGGATTGCTCGAAAAAAGACAATATTCTGAACATCCACCACGCGAAGAGTATGTATTAACTCAAGCAGGGAAAGACTTTTTACCAGTTTTATTTGTGATTGGTGCATGGGGCCGAAAATATAAGCCCTATGAACAGCCTGAAAAAATGGTGACTTTCATTGATGCAGAACAAGGTACTGAAATTAAGCCGATTGTGATTGACCAAATGACTGGCGCTGAAATTGGTACCCGTCCGATTAGTCAAAAATAGCGAATAATTTAAATTAAAAAAAGCACTCAATTGGAGTGCTTTTTATTGGTTCTCTTTAAAATCAATTGGTTATTTTGCTCGGCTACGTTGGGTGGCATATGTTCCCCAACCACTGCGTAAAATCGATTTAATAAATGCCCATAAGCCACTTTCTTTAGGTTTTGGTTGTTTACCTTTTCCAATCCGTTTGAGTTGCTGGGTGTACCAAAGTACTTCCATAACGCCAAGACTATCAATTTTCTTGATGCCAGTTTTAATAGGTTGCACCGACTGAAGACCATTTTTTCCTGCTAGCAAATATTTAGGTACATCAGGTTCAATTGCCATAATTCTTGCAATCCCAATAACATCACACGCTTGAGACTGCAAAGCTTGATTCATACCTTTTACGGTACGAAAACCACCTGTAACCATCAACGGTGTTTTTACCAGTGTTCTCACTTTTTCTGCAAAATCAATAAAGAAAGCTTCACGTGCAATTGTCGATGCTTTTTGTGGTGCTTTGGCTACGCCAGACTCATAGGTGCCACCCGATATTTCAATCAGGTCGATTCCTGCATTTGCTAAAGCCTGAATTGTTTCTAACGAGTCTTGTTCGGTAAAGCCGCCTTTTTGAAAGTCTGCCGAGTTAAGCTTAATTGCAACTGGAAACGCTTTACCGACTTGTTTTCGGATTTCTGCATAAACTTCCATTAAAAAACGGCGGTGTTTTTCTGGTGTACCGCCCCACTCGTCATTTCTTAAATTATGCAAAGGTGACAAAAACTGATTTATGAGATAACCATGTGCAGCGTGAATCTCGACTCCACTAAATCCAGCCTTTTTACATATCGCTGCGCTACGACCAAAGCGCTGAATAATTTCTAAAATCTCTGCGTGTGTGGCTTCATGTGGTGTTGCGAATAAAGACTGCATTTCTGCACCAAATGGCACTGCCGATGCAGAAATGTTACGGACATTTAGCCCTTTCGGTGATTGTTTTCCCGGATGATTTAACTGTGCCCACAATTGAGAACCCTGTTCAGTCACGGATTTTGCCCATTTCTGTAAAATCTCAAAATCACGCTCATCTTCAACCACCACATTGCCTGCTTCACCTAAGGCTTTGCGGTCAATCATAATATTGCCAGTTATGATCATCCCAATTCCTGATGCAGCCCAACGCTGATATAGCCGAACATGTTTTTCGTTTGGATTATTTGAATAGCTGGCTAAAGTTTCACTGGTTGCAGCCTTTGCTAAACGGTTTGGAATGATGACACCATTCGGCAAAGTTAAAGGCTGATTCAAAAGATTGGTTTTTAATTGCAGTTGAGTCATGGCTTTATCTCACACAGTTAAAGAGGGTTTTGAATGAGGTTGAATAAAGTCCACTAAACTTTGAAACCACATCACATCCACAAAGTTTCCAGTAATGACAAGGTCTTGTGTTTTAAGTGCAGTTAAAAAGGTGTTTACGCTGTCTTTCGCTGACAACACGGCAAACCCTTTGCTACCCGTTTTAAACGTAAAGGTAAAACTTGGTGACTTAGTTAGCCCTGAGTAAGAGTTAATCTTGCCATTTTTCACTTCGAAATAGCGGCCTTCACCACTTGCTGTTTGAATTTGAAAGATGACATTTTTATCTTTCACAAAAGCTGCGCATTTCAGGTTATTTTTTACAGCACGCTGCATGAGCTTGGTCAGCATCCACAGCAATAATTTAAATTTCATCATTTTTATCTTCTTGATTCATCAAATTGAATGGACCGAACTCATAAGCATTATTCATCTAAAAACTGGATTGCATGTTTTACGAAGCGTTCAGGGTATTGAAATTGCGCGCCATGTCCTGCATCGGGATAAATAAATAGCTGTGCGTTTGGAATGTTAAGTGCCATGTGATATGCATTGATGGTCGGAATCATCACATCATCAACACCATTTAAAATGAAAGTAGGTTGTTTAATCTCACGTAAATGTGCAAAAGGATCTTGTTCATCAAGTTTAGGTAAAAAATGCATATTGGCTTCTATCTGTGCCTGCATGACTTCAACTGAGCTTCCTGGATCTTGGTCTTTACGCTCATGGCGACGTTGCCAAAATTCATGACCCGTCTGAATAGCAGCTTCAGATCGGCCAAAAAATAAGAATAGAAAGTCTTCTTCAGACGGTACAGCAGTTGTTGCATGCTTCAATACCAGAGCAGCGACTTCTGGATCATCTCCACGTGGTTTACCGCCTCTTGGTCCCGTACCTAAAAGCATCAGCTTTCTCACAAGTTTAGGATGACGGCGTACTAAATCTTGTGCCTGAAACCCTCCAAGTGAAAAGCCTAATAGGTCAACCTGCTTTAAGCCTAATGCACGAATGACTGCTGCCGCGTCGTCTGCCATATCTTCAATGCGAGTACGGGGCTGGCCTTTAGAGGAAGCAACGCCACGACCGTTGAACAAAATGACTTCACGCCCTTCTGCCAAACCATCAGTAATGAGTGGATCCCAGTTGTCTAAACCACCTCGAAAATGCTGAAGAAAAAAATAGCGGTGGTTGCTCTGTATTTACATTACCCCATCGACGATAGGCAAAATTTGCTCCATCAACTTCAATGAATTGGGTCTCGGCTGTTTGGTGAGTAATAGTAGTCATTGTATTTATCCTGAATTTAAGTTTCTGATTAAGCTAATTTTTATTTAGCTAAAAACGTGAGGGATTGTTTTACAAAATCATCATGAAACTGAAATATTCCCCCATGACCTGCATCTGGATAGATAACAAGTGAACTATTCGGTAAGCGCTTTGCTAAATCATAAGTATTTACTGTTGGCACCATTCGGTCATGATCACCGTTGGCAACTAACACAGGTTGTTGAATCACAGAAAGGGCGGCTGGTGTCTTACTTCCCCATTTTTTGAGTGCTTTAAGCTGGGCACGATAGGCAGAAATAGTGATTTCTTTATCGCGGTTTTCGGTACGTTCATTAATACGTTGAATAAACTGTTTTGCAGCAGCTTTACCATTTTCTGTACGTGTGAAGAAAAGATAAACCTTAGGGTCTTGGTGGGTAACCATTCCACGGACTAAATCCCAATTTGAAATTCGTCCTACGGTACTAATTCCTGTACCGCCCGCAGGGCCAGTTCCCGATAAAATCATTTTTCGAACTAAATTCGGCTGCTTCAAAGCAATCTCTTGTGAAATCATGCCTCCCATCGAGAAGCCAAATAAATCAACTTTTTTAAATCCTTTTGCCTGAATAAAAGCAATCGCATCGTCTGCCATCTGCTCAATCGACTGGGCTGGCTTACCTGTAGAAGCGCCAACACCACGATTATCAAACACGACAACATGATGTTTAGCCGCAATTCCATCAATCATTCGTGGGTCCCAGTTATCTAGAACAGCCGCTAAATGATTTAAGAAAATGACAGGCGTTCCACCATTTTGCTGACCATATTCTCGGTAGGCGAAGTTAACGCCATCTGCACTAATAAATTGAGTTGGCACATTTGTCCAATTTGTATCTAACTGGGAGGTTGGGCCTGATTGCTGATTGATAACAGTATTTGATGACATTTTCTTCTCCTGAGTTGCATGGTCACTAAAAGAAATAGATGCCACCGTCTCTGCCTGAGTTAAGGGAGCACTAAAAATAGATACTGCCGTTAACCCCATCGCAATTGTATTTAATAGAAATTTCATTTGTTTTGATCCTAATTCTATTCATTCAACTGATTTAACTGTTTCGATGAGCAATCTATTGAGATTAGCGACACCCTTCACAGTTACTACTCATTTAATACTTACTATACGACCACATTATTTATTTGTCACTATCTTTTTAGTAGTAACTATTTTATTTTTAGATTATGATGAAAAAATCAAGCCCGAATTCATTCGTTCAGGCGACAAAGTTTAAGTAAGGAACATGATATGACCAGCAAAGTGGTTCTCATTACAGGTGCATCGTCTGGTATTGGTTTAGCAACCGCAGACCTTTTACATGAGGCTGGATTTATTGTTTATGGCACAAGCCGACGAGCAAAAGATTCATCAAACTATAAATTTCATCTTATTGAGTTAGATGTGAACCAAGACGAGTCAGTAACGCAGGCCATTGAAAAAGTAATTGCAAATGAAGGCCGAATTGATATCTTAATTAACAATGCTGGTTTTGCAATATCACCCGCTGGCGCTGAAGAAAGCTCAATGCAGCAAGCACAGGCTATTTTTGATACTAACTTTTTTGGTGCCGTTCGAATGACTCGCGCCGTTATTCCACACATGCGTCAGAAAAATCAGGACTTATTTTAAATATCAGTTCAATTCTTGGACTTGTGCCTATGCCATTTGGCGCACTTTATTCTGCGTCTAAACATGCACTTGAGGGTTATTCTGAATCTTTAAACCATGAATTAAGGTCTCAAAACATTCGTGTTTCTTTGATTGAACCAGCGTATACCAATACCTCTTTAGGAGCAAACTTGCTCGAAGCCTGACAATAAAGTCTCTTTTTATGATCAAGCTCGTAAAAAGCTCCATCAACAAATGATTCATTCAATGAATAAGTCAGATGAGCCAAGCGTTGTTGCCCATGCAATTTTAGACGTGATTCAAAGTAAACATGTGGTACCACGTTACACAGCAGGCAAAACTGCACAAAAACTAAAAGCTTTAAGACGATTTGCGCCTGCAAAGATTTTTGACAAGTTAATTCAACGCAGCGTGAAAGTTTAGAGCAAACTTAAACGTATAAAACATGAAAACAAATTTCAAAAAATAGAGGTTCCAAATGAAAGCAGCCTACATTAACCGTTACGGCCATATTGATGATGTACAAGTCGATGAACAGCCAAAACCTTCTCTGTCAGAAGATGCAGTGCTTGTTAAAGTGCATGCAGCGAGTATCAACCCTCTCGACATAAGAGTTTTAGAGGGTGAATTTAAAGCAATTCTCCCAGTAAAATTTCCGTTCATATTAGGCAGTGATTTTGCAGGCACAGTTGTAGAGGTTGGATCAAACGTTACTCAATTTAAAGCTGGTGATGAAGTCTATGCCAAGATCGATCTAAACGGCGCTTTTGCTGAATATACAGTGGTTCAGCAGTCTTCACTTGCCCTTAAACCTAAAAATATTTCGATGGAACTAGCGGCCTCTTTGCCTCTGGTGGCATTGACTGCATGGCAAGCACTGGTTGAAATTGCTAAAGTTCAATCAGGACAAAAAGTGCTCATCCATGCAGGTTCTGGCGGTGTGGGATCAATTGCGATTCAACTTGCTAAGTCCCTTGGAGCTATTGTTGCCACAACAACAAGTGGTAAAAACACTCGTTGGGTTAGAGAACTAGGTGCCGATATCATTATTGACTATAAAACGGCAGACTTTGAGCAAGAACTTAAAGACTATGACGTGGTTTTAGATACGCAAGGTGGAAAAACTTTAGAGAAATCGCTGAATGTGGTTAAACGTGGTGGGCGTATTATTAGTATTTCAGGTCCACCCGACCAAGCTTTTGCAGAAGCAGTTAATCCAAACCGATTTCTAAAATGTGTTATCCCGCTCTTAAGCTGGTCAATTCGACATAAAGCAAAGAAACGTGGCATTACCTATTCATTTTTATTTATGCAGCCGAATGGTCAACAGCTCTCAAAAATTTCTGAATTAGTTGAAGCTGGAAAAATTAAACCCATAGTTGACCAAACATACGACTTTGCTCAAATCAAGGAAGCATTCCAATATGTAAATACTGGCCGTTCAAAAGGAAAAGTTGTTTTAAAAATAGCTGAACTTTGAGCATGATGATGTGAAGATAAAAACACTACAAATGGTTAATCAGTCATTAAACATTTTGATTATTTAACCATTCGTAGTGAGTTAATAACAAGTTATAGAGATAAATGGTTCATTCGTTCTAACTCACGAATTAGACCAGAATGATCAAGCTCACCATCTCCGCCCCAACTCATATTCTGAAAGAGTTGATTGACCAATTCAGCAATCCGGCAAATTCAACTCAAGTGATTTAGCATAGCTAATGGCGGTATCAATATCTTTATATTGGGTGCGAGCAGTACCTCCGGGTTTAAAATTGCGCGTTAATATCCGTTCACCGTGCTGCTGCAAAATCGGAGAGTCTGCAAAACCGCCTGTTAATGCCTGTTTGAGTTTTACGGGGTCAGCTCCAGCTTTACTGGCAAGCAATAAGCCTTCGCTTACGGTTGCAATGGTGGTTGCCACAATCATTTGATTGACGAGTTTTGCAAGCTCACCACAGCCAGCCCCACCCACTAAAATTGGTCGTCCCATTGCACTTAAAATAGTTTCAGCTTGTGAAAATGTTTTAGCTTCACCGCCAACCATAATGGCTAAGCTTGCATTTTGAGCACCTTTTTCTCCGCCAGAGACTGGAGCATCTAAATAGTGAAGTGATAGTTCTTTACACTTTTCACTTTGTTTTTTTGCAATTTCTACCGATATCGAACTCATCACAATGACCGTGCTTTCAGGCTTTAACTGTGAGATGGCACCGTGTTCTTTAAACAGAATTTCATCACAAGTTTGTCCATCACTGAGCATACAAATTAAAAACTCTATATCTTGTCCGACTTGTTCAAGTTCACTGCAAACCTCTGCACCAGCGTCTTTTAAAATATCTGCTTTAGATAGGGTTCTATTCCAGACTTTAACGTGATGCCCTGCTTTTAATAAATTCATGGCCATTGGCAAACCCATAATGCCCGTACCAACAAATCCGATGGTCGCCATTATTTCATCTCCGTCGCAGTCCGAACTTTGAATTGTTGTTGTTCTGCTTTTAAGCTATTCGATTTTAACTTAGCCAATAACAACAACCCTAAACCACCCATTGCAACAAATCCAGCAATCACGAGAAAGGCCACTGTGTAGGTTCCAGTGGTTGTATATAAATAACCTGTTAAATACGGACCAGTAAAACCACTTAAGTTGCCGACCGAGTTAATTAAACCAATTCCGGCTGCGGCACCTACACCTGTTAAAGTTTGCCCAGGAATGGTCCAAAAAATATTAATTGCACTAAACACACCAATCGCAAGAAGAATAAAACCTACAATAATTGCCCAAGGCTGATTCACCATTAAGGCAATAGCGATTGCGGAAGCAGCCATGAGTGCAGCACAAGCTCCATGTTTATAACGCTCTTGTTTTCGGTCAGAACGGCGGCTCCATAAAACCATGCCGACTGCTGCAAAAGCGTATGGAATTGCGGTGAGTAAACCATTTTGAATGAGGCTGATTTCCATACCAAAGGTGTTTCTGAATGACTCTAATACACTCGGTAAAAGAAAAACATCGCATTTGAACCAGACGTAATGCCAAAATAAACAACTGCCATAATCCAGACCAATGGATTTTTAAACACTTGCTTAATCATTTCGCCTTTGGTTAAAGCCACTTCTGTAGATTGCTCTTTCTCTCGTTCTTCACGCTCTAACGTGGTCATTAACCATTGACGCTGCTCTGCTGTTAACCACTCGGCTTCTTTAGGATTATTGGTTAAATATTTTAGACAGATTAATCCTAAAATAATTGAAGGAATACCTTCCAAAATATACATTAAGCGCCAGCCTTCATAGCCAATGGTATTACCCCATTGCATAAGACCTACCGATATTGGCGCACCAATAATTTGAGCAATTGGCAATCCAAGATAGAACGTTGCGAAAACGCGGGCACGATATTTTGCAGGAAACCACAGAGTTAAATAAAAGATAACACCCGGAAAGAAACCCGCTTCGGCAATTCCGAGTAAAAACCGTAAAACAATAAACTGAGTACCGCTATGGATAAAACCCATAAGTCCGGCAATGATTCCCCAAGTAATCATGATTCGGGCAATCCAGATTCTTGCTCCAAACCGATGAAGTAAAACATTACTTGGTACTTCTGCAATAAAATAACCAAGAAAAAATACGCCCCGCACCTAAACCAAAAATGGTTTGAGTAATGCCAAGTGCATCATTCATGTGTAGCGCAGCAAAACCAATATTGGTTCTGTCTAGAAATGCCATAATGAATAAAATAATGAGAAACGGGATAATTCGACTCGAAACACGCTTAATCGTCTGCTCTTCGAGAGCAGTTACATTTTTGATATCTTCCATAATAACTCTCACATCAACTGGCGATCACTGCCATTAATTTTGGGTATCTTCTATATGTGCCTGAATAACGCTTTCAAAATTTTCATCTGCTCGGAAACCTAAAGATTCAGCATATTCAGCTTTCACCTGAACGGGCCAACTTTTAACAATACGTTGAATGGTTTGGTCTTCTTGCCATTGCACCAAATCGGTTGCTTGTTTACCTGCAACTTTTTCAAGCGCTTCAAGCATTTCTTTAACGGTAACGGTTAATCCCGGTAAGGGAATAATTCGATTATCTTGAAGTGCATCTGTTGAAATGGTGGCGGCCTTAATCATCGATTCGACACAGCGCCGTGGTGAAGTAACAAAAACTGGGGTATCTGACGGTACGGGGCAAACTGCCGTTTCTCCTTTTAACGGTTCACGAATGATTGAACTAAAAAAGGTAGAAGCTGCTTTATTTGGTTTACCGGGACGTACCACAATGGTCGGTAGTCTCAAAATACGGCCATCAATAAAGCCTTTTCTTGAATAATCAGACACCAGTAATTCGCCTACCGCTTTTTGCATGCCGTAAGAAGACTTTGGTGTAACTACTGTCTCGTCTGTTACCACCTCTGGCAATTGACCGCCAAATACAGCGCAACCACTGGCAAAAATGACTCGAGGCCGTGTCTGTTTTTTCTTAATTCTTCTAATAAATTTAATAGGCCATAAAGGTTAACGTCCATTCCTAAATCAAAATCAGCCTCCGCTGCTGAACTGACTACGGCGGCCAAGTGCCATACCACATCAATATTGTCTGTAATATTTGCCACAGTGGTTTTATCGGTAATGTCACCGAGAATAACTTCAATTTTCGGGTCTTGCGGTAAATCTTCACCAGCAAATGCATCAAAAAGAATAACTTTATTGATGGCTTTAGGTTGATCACCATCTAAAGTAAGGCTACCGGTTTTTAGAATCTCTTTCGCAATTTGTTTTCCAATAAAACCAGTTCCACCAGTGATTAGTACATTCATACAGGGATCCTTTCCTAATTTTTATTCACTTAAAAATTTTTTAATCATCGTGAATTAAACGATAAGGAGTCCAAGCAATAATTTCCAATGAATAATTTCTAAATATTGATAACTTTTTAATATCAGTTTCATGTTTATATAATTCAACAATAATCAGTTATTTTTCTTATTTTTTTAATAAAAAAGCCCCAAATTCTTTACTGATTTGAGGCCTATCTTTTTATTTACGTTTTGCGTTTTTTAATAAAATGTTGATAAATGCCGATGCGATGTCAGAAACAGGCTCACCTTTACGTGTCAAAATTCCATAATCTTGTGCATCTAAAATCAAATCCGTTTCTAAAATCTGTAGTTGACCTTCTTTTACCTGATCAATCACCATCGCTTCTGGCAACATTCCGACCATAGGCGCACCTTTTAATATCTGTAAAAAGGTTTGCATAGACATGGTATTCACCGTATTTAAAGGTATTTTGACTTTTGCTCGGGCAAATGCACCTTCCATACGCTCTCGAATTGGGGTGCCTTTAGGATAAAGTACCCACGGCCAGTTGAGTAACTCCTCTAAAGTGCAGAATTTTTTTTGAGCACATGGGTGGGCACTATTCACAACAATACAAAATGGCTCTGGGCCTAAAGGTTGAAAATCGAAAAACTGGCTTTGCGTCACATCGGTAAAGCGGCCTATCGCTAAATCTAAAGTATGTTCACTTAACATTTCCATTAAATGGTCACTGGTTTGCTCAACCACATCGATAGAAAGTAATGGCCATTTTTTCTTGATTTCAATAATTGAGTTTGGAATCACCACAGCGGTTGCCGCAAAAATACCGCCTACTTTTAAAAAACCGTGTCCACCCAATCGTAAAATTTCAATGTCTTCGACGAAATGCTTTGCATCGTTTAACACACGCTGCGCATAGCGAATCACAAGTTCACCCAAAGCAGTAACAGGCATATTTCGGGGCAATCGTTCAAAAACAGGAAAACCAAAGCAACCCTTCAATTTCTTTTAACATTTTACTGACCGCAGGTTGACTTAAGTTCATCTGCTCGGCAGCCAAATGCATATTATTGGTTCGAGCTAAAGTTTCAAGAAGAACCAAATGTTTGAATTTCAACCAATTATTTAAGCTTGCGTAAGTCAAATCCGCCATTTATAAAATTCCTTTTCGATAACTTTTCGTTATTAATAATTAAATTATTACGATTGGTGTTTATTAAATAAGAAACATATCATGATTTCAAATAAAAGAAGGATGCTTTAAATGAACTTTACCTTAAATTCCCAGAACTCATTACCAGACGATGCGACTCAAGGATGTTTAATTGGTCGTGCGTGGATCCCAAATCAAATTGCCGGCCCTTCACCTATTATTTTAAAGGTAATCAGGTTTTTGATATTTCAGAGAAGTTTCACACGATTTCTCAGTTGCTTGAAAGTTCAGATCCTTTAACAGCTTTATCTGAAATTGAAGGGAAATTAATCGGGTCAATTGATGAGTTATTTGCGAATACAGTCGCTGAACCAGATACAAATAAAGCGTATTTTTTAGCCCCTATTGATTTACAAGTGATTAAAGCAGCTGGTGTAACCTTTGCCGCAAGCATGTTAGAGCGCGTGATTGAAGAACAAGCTGGTGGCGATGCACAAAAAGCTCAATCCATCCGTGAAGTTGTGCAGAATGTGATTGGCGATAATTTAAAAACAATCGAACCCGGCTCGGATAAAGCGCTTCAGCTGAAAGAATATTTAATTGAACAAAATATGTGGTCTCAATATCTTGAGGTAGGTATAGGAATAGATGCAGAAATTTTTACCAAAGCACCTGTTTTAGCAGCCGTGGGAACGGGTCAAAATATTGGTATTCACCCTAAGTCTGAGTGGAATAATCCAGAACCTGAAGTGGTATTGGTTGCAAATAGTCAACGGTAAAATTTTAGGCGCAACCTTAGGCAATGACGTTAATTTACGGGACTTTGAAGGTCGTAGTGCTTTGCTCTTAAGTAAAGCAAAAGATAATAATGCGTCTTGTGCAATTGGCCCATTTATTCGTCTTTTTGATCAGACATTTTCTTTAAATGATATCCGTGCTTGTGATGTTGAACTGCAAATTCACGGTACAGATAACTTTGTACTGAACGGCATTAGCTCTATGTGTCAAATTAGTCGTGACCCAGAAGATTTAATCCAACAAACACTCAATGAAAATCACCAATATCCAGATGGCTTTGTATTGTTCTTGGGAACTCTATTTGCCCCGACTCAAGATCGAGAACAAGCTGGCGCAGGCTTTACACATAAAGTTGGAGATGTCGTTCGTATTCATTCACCTAAACTCGGCACTTTATATAATACGGTAATGACAAGCGACAAAGCAACGCCGTGGAATTTTGGAATAAATGCATTAATGCGTAATTTGAAACAACGAGAATTATTATAATTTTCACGTATTATCGATCAGTTGAATTGTAATATTCATTTCGTGAAAAAGTTAAATTTTAAAAAGTATGAGTGAAAGGATCTAAAAATGAATGATCAAGATAAACGGATTTTTTTACGTAGCCAAGAATGGTTTGATGATCCTACACATGCTGACATGACAGCGCTCTATGTTGAACGTTATATGAATTATGGGTTGACCCGTGCCGAGTTACAGTCGGGTCGCCCTATTATTGGCATTGCGCAAACTGGTAGTGATTTAACCCCGTGCAACCGTCATCACAAAGAATTGGCTGAACGGGTGAAAGCAGGTATTCGTGATGCGGGTGGTATTCCAATGGAATTTCCGGTTCACCCAATTGCAGAACAGTCTCGACGTCCTACTGCTGCGCTAGACCGAAACTTAGCTTATTTAGGTTTAGTTGAAATATTACATGGTTATCCGCTTGATGGTGTGGTGCTAACAACGGGCTGTGACAAAACCACGCCAGCCTGTCTAATGGCAGCTGCAACAACAGATTTACCCGCCATTGTTTTATCTGGTGGTCCAATGCTAGACGGTCATTTTAAGGGCGAGTTAATTGGCTCAGGTACAGTGCTCTGGCATGCACGCAATTTACTTGCAACAGGTGAAATTGACTATGAAGGCTTCATGGAAATGACGACTTCTGCTTCACCTTCGGTTGGTCATTGCAACACCATGGGCACTGCACTTTCAATGAATGCCTTGGCAGAAGCTTTGGGGATGTCTTTACCCACATGTGCAAGTATTCCTGCGCCATATCGCGAGCGTGGGCAAATGGCCTATATGACAGGAAAAAGAATTTGCGAAATGGTTTTAGAAGATTTACGTCCATCTAAAATCATGAACAAACAATCATTTGAAAATGCTATTGCCGTAGCGTCTGCTCTAGGTGCATCAAGTAACTGTCCTCCCCATCTAATTGCAATTGCCCGCCATATGGGCATTGAACTGAGTTTAGAAGACTGGCAACGCGTGGGAGAAAATATTCCATTAATTGTGAACTGTATGCCTGCGGGTAAATATTTAGGTGAAGGCTTTCACCGCGCTGGTGGTGTTCCTGCGGTTATGCATGAATTACAAAAATCAGGTGTTTTACATGAAGACTGTGCATCGGTCAGCGGTAAAACAATGGGTGAAATTGCTAAAAATGCAAAAACCTCAAATGCAGATGTGATTTTCCCCTATGAACAGCCACTTAAACATGGTGCAGGCTTTATTGTGCTGAGTGGTAATTTCTTTGACAGCGCCATTATGAAAATGTCTGTCGTTGGCGAAGCATTTAAGAAAACGTATTTATCTGACCCCAATAGTGAAAATAGCTTTGAAGCAAGAGCGATTGTTTTTGAAGGCCCCGAAGATTATCACGCACGAATTAACGACCCTGCTTTAGAAATTGATGAACGTTGTATTTTGGTCATTCGAGGTGCTGGAACAGTCGGTTATCCGGGCAGTGCCGAAGTTGTCAATATGGCCCCACCCGCAGAGTTAATTAAAAAAGGAATTGACTCACTGCCTTGCTTGGGAGATGGCCGTCAAAGTGGAACCTCTGCCAGCCCATCTATTTTAAATATGTCACCCGAAGCAGCAGTTGGTGGTGGAATTGCGTTATTAAAAACCAATGATCGCTTGCGCATTGATCTAAATAATCGCTCCGTTAATGTACTCATTTCTGATGAAGAGTTAGAAAAACGCCGTCAGGAATGGCAACCCACTGTGTCTGCATCTCAAACACCTTGGCAAGAAATGTATCGCAACATGGTAGGTCAACTATCTACTGGTGGTTGTTTAGAGCCAGCAACTTTATACATGCGTGTGGTCAACCAAAATAATCTTCCAAGACACTCTCATTAATTTCAGGATATTCGTTATGAACATTATTGGACACAACTTTATTGGCGGTTCACGCAGTGCTCAAAGTACAAACTTATTAAAAAGTGTGAATGCAACGACGGGCGAATCTCTGCCTTATGAGTTTCACCATGCAACCGAACAGGAAGTGAACCAGGCTTGTGACGCAGCCAGTCAAGCTTTTAAAACTTACCGTCACACTTCACCTGAACAGCGTGCAACCTTTTTAGAAAACATTGCCGATGAACTCGATGCTTTAGGCACAGATTTTTTAGAGGTCGTTTCACAAGAAACTGCTTTACCACTTGCACGCTTGCAAGGTGAACGTGGCCGTACCAGTGGACAAATGCGTCTGTTCGCCAAAGTGTTGCGCCGTGGAGATTTTCTAGGTGCCCGTATTGATACAGCTTTACCAGAGCGTCAGCCTCTACCGCGCCCAGACCTGCGCCAGATTAAAATCGGTGTTGGCCCTGTTGCAGTATTTGGTGCCAGTAACTTTCCATTGGCCTTTTCAACTGCAGGTGGAGACACTGCTTCTGCTTTAGCAGCTGGCTGTTCTGTGGTGGTGAAAGCCCATAGCGGTCACATGGCAACAGCAGACTTTGTCGCGCAGGCGATTGAACGTGCCGTAGAGAAATCAAATATGCCTAAAGGTGTATTTAACATGATTTATGGCAATGGTGTGGGTGAACCTTTAGTTAAGCATCCACTCATTCAAGCAGTTGGATTTACCGGTTCACTGCGAGGTGGTCGTGCTTTATGTGACATGGCAGCAGCACGTCCACAACCGATTCCAGTGTTTGCTGAAATGAGCAGTATTAACCCAATGCTGATGTTACCCGAAGCCTTAAAAAGTCGTGGTGAAAAAATAGCACAGGACTTGGCAGATTCAGTGGTGCTAGGCTGCGGTCAGTTCTGTACCAATCCGGGTTTAATCGTGGGAATTAAATCAGCCGAGTTTACTCAGCTCATTACTAACCTGACCAATATTATGGGCGGCAAACCTGCTCAAACCATGCTGAATGCCGGAACCTTAAAAAGCTATGCAGCAGGTCTGGAACATTTAACCGAGCACCAAGGCATTGAGCACTTGGCAGGCCAAACCCAACAAGGCAATCAGGCTCAGCCACAATTATTTAAAGCTGATGTTGAGTTATTACTGGCTGAGTGACCAGCTTCTGCAAGAAGAAATCTTTGGTCCAGCAACTGTTGTGATTGAAGTTGCAGATAAAGCCCAACTCATTCAGGCGCTACAAAGCATGAATGGTCAGCTCACAGCGACTTTAATTGCCGACGAAGCCGATTTAACCGAGTTTGCAGAAGTGGTTCCTGTGCTAGAAGAAAAGGCAGGCCGCTTACTGTTAAACGGTTATCCAACTGGTGTTGAAGTGAGTGATGCGATGGTACATGGTGGACCCTACCCAGCAACCTCAGATGCCAGAGGCACCTCGGTTGGAACTTTGGCAATCGACCGATATTTACGTCCGATGTGTTACCAGAACTACCCGCAAAGTTTATTGCCAGAGGCTTTGAAAGATAGCAACCCATTGCAGATTTTAAGACTTGTAAATGGTGAGATGACCAGAGACGAGATCTAGTAAACTAAAAAGAGACCATAAGTTGGTCTCTTTTTATATTTCAATTTCTCATTCTATTTACAAGAATAATTAAGTCTTTTTTAAAAGAGATCTAAAAAACTTGCTCTTTATCTATTTCTAGGTATGATTGAGTAATCACTCAATTAATATGTTTGTGTATGGCTCGTCCTCGTAGTGAAGATAAACGTAATGCAATTTTAAGTGCTGCTATTGAAACATTGGCAGAGCTTGGCGAACGTGCGTCTACCTCAAAAATTGCCAAAGTCGCTGGTGTGGCAGAAGGCACTTTATTTACCTATTTTAGTAGTAAAGAAGAGTTGCTTAATCAGCTCTATCTTTCACTAAAAGCTGAACTGCGTCAGGTCATGATACTCAATTACCCTGATCACTCCGATTTGCAAACACAAATGTCTCATATTTGGCAAAGCTATTTGGACTGGAGTTTAGAAGCTCCACTCAAACGCAAAGTAATGGCACAGCTTTCAACCTCTGAACAAATTACCGAGCAAAGCAAACAAATTGGTATGCAAACCTTTTGCGATCTGACCCAAAATATTCAAGAACATATTAATGGTGGAGCACTACGTGATTACCCACCGTTATTTATTGCTTCAATTTTGGGGGCACTTGCGGAAGTCACACTGAATTTTATTGCCCAAGACCCTTCTCAAACTGAACGTTATCGCAAATCGGGTTTTGAAGCATTTTGGCATGCAGTTTCAATATAAATAAAAAATAAGGACCTACGGCGTCCTTATTTTTGAACCAATTAATGAGTGAGTAAATACTCATTTATATAGATATTAATAAGTACTCTTAAAGTTCTTATTTGCACATATAGGTTTATTCCACTAAAGGAAAAACAAGATGACTATTTCAAACACAACAGACTTGCCTTCTCCCTTAATGCCTTCACAGCAACACGACGGCAAATTTAGAAATACACGTCCGAACCAGCACAAGCCTTCTTTTGGTAAGTCGCTTCAGTTGATGTGGAAGTTTCTATTTAACAAACCGAAAGATACTGTTCCAAATAAACAAATTCCAGTTTTAAGCTTGTCGAAAGAACAACTTCTTAGTGCACCTGACCGTTCCCTATTTCGTCTGGGACACTCGACCATATTGTTAAAATTGCGCGATGAATTTTGGCTAACCGACCCTGTTTTTTCGGAGCGTGCATCGCCTTTTCAGTGGATTGGACCAAAACGGTTTCACCAACCGCCAATCAGCATTGCCGAACTTACCACCAATTAAAGGCGTGATTTTGTCGCATAACCACTATGACCACTTGGACTACCATGCGGTCATGCAACTTAAAGACAAAGTTGAGCATTTCATAACACCGCTTGGTGTAGGTGATGCCTTGATTAAATGGGGAGTTCCAGCAGAAAAAGTTCAACAACTCGACTGGTGGGACACCACACATATTGATGGTTTAGAACTGGTTGCTACCCCTGCTCACCATTTCTCGGGCCGAAGCTTGAGTGACAGTAATGCAACGTTGTGGGCATCTTGGGTGATTATTGATAATGATCTACGTGTATTTTTTAGCGGTGACACGGGATATTTTGATGGCTTTAAAGACATCGGACATCGTTATGGACCTTTCGATCTTACCATGATTGAAACTGGTGCTTATGATCCATCAATGGCCAGATGTACACATGCAACCGGAGCAAACCTTGCAGGCACATATCGATTTAAAAGGCCGTCATTTGTTACCTGTACATAACGGGACTTTTGACTTGGCGCTTCATGCTTGGGACGACCCATTTGAGCGTATTGTAGATTTGGCTAAGCAAAAGAGTTTAGGCATTAGCACACCTCAAATGGGTGAAATCTTAAATCTAAACGAGCCAAATGTCGAAAATTATTGGTGGCGTTCATAATTTTTTCTCGCTCAGTTTTAAATTATTTTCTCTCTTAATATTTCATTAAAGGCTTTTAAATTCATTAATATAACTAATATTTTCTTTATCAAAATTACTCAATAATAAAACTAGGACTAACTTTGTCTTAGTTTTATTATTGACTTAAAACACAGACCAAGTTAGTCTGTGTTTGTAATTGATCAATTATGAAATTAAATGGCTTATATCACTAGTAGCGTCGAGTATGCGATTCACTGTCTTCTTTTTCTTGTAAACAATGAAGATAAACCTTTGAGTAGTAAGGATCTGGCCGAATTACAAGGAGTCTCTCCGAGTTTTATGGCCAAGATTTTTCCTAAACTTGAAAAGGCAGGTCTGGTTGTTGCACAAGAAGGTGTTCGCGGTGGATATTTACTGGCCAAACTGGCTCATGAAATCAGTTTTTTAGATATCGTGAATGCAATCGAAGGTGAAAAACCGCTTTTTTGAGTGCCAAGAAGTCCGTGGAAAGTGTGCAGTCTTTAATCATGCCCCGCCAGATTGGGCAACCAGTGGTGTCTGTGCAGTGCATGCCGTCATGCTACAGGCCGAAAAAGCCATGCGAGATGCGCTAGGTGCTCATACACTTGGTGATATTGCAGACCGTTTTGGCCGTTATGCACCCGACGTATTTTTTAGTGATGTAAATGGCTGGATCAATGAACGCATCGAAGGAAGAACAGCAAAAATGCGGAAAAATAAAATATCTCGGGATACCCCCGACTAATGAGCTGATAGGGCTTCGCGCTCTAAGGTAAAAACTCCCCTAATCGTTTTAAACGCCTTCTCAGATTTTTCGGACTATCAGAGAAAGGATTCGCTCACCCTAAATTTTGTGATGAGCTGGAATTTATTGTCCGAAAAATCTATCAAAAGGATAATCAAATGAGTAAGCGTATTATTATTGCTGGT
Source organism: Euborellia annulipes (assembly GCA_023213315.1). Lineage (NCBI taxonomy): Eukaryota > Metazoa > Arthropoda > Insecta > Dermaptera > Anisolabididae > Euborellia > Euborellia annulipes. The sequence continues at coordinate 59,283 of JAKCPI010030313.1, read as the reverse complement.
TCTGGCTTTGCTGGTTTATGGGCTGCACTTGCTGCACAAAGAGCAATTCACCTAGCTTCGCAAGAACAAAATATTGAAGTAGTGATGGTTTCCCCTACTCCCAATGTTGATATTCGTCCTCGTCTTTATGAACCCGTACTTGAAAATATGAACCCTGATATTTCAGAGTTATTAAGCGTGGTTGGAGTTAAATTTCTGGCAGGCTGGGTAAATCAAATTGATGGCGACCAACAGACCATTGAGGTTTCAACCACCGATGGCAACAAACAAACCTTAAGCTATGACCGTTTTGTTTTGGCAACTGGCAGTACCACATTTATGCCGCCCATTCCGGGCCTTACAGAATATGGCTTTAGTGTAAGTACATTAGAAGATGCCGAAAAACTAGATCAACATCTTAAAAATTTAGCCAACAAACCTGCAAATGCAGCGCGTAATACTGTTGTGGTTGCCGGTGGTGGTTTAACTGGCCTAGAAACAGCAACTGAAATGCCCGAACGCCTGCGTCGTATTTTGGGTGAAACTGATGTGCGTGTAGTTTTAGTTGATTCCTCCCCAGAAATTGGTGCAGCAATGGGAGATGAAGCTGCTGCCGTAATTCAAGAAGCACTCACAGAACTAGGTATTGAAGGTAAAGCTGGAGTACGTGTTTCTGCACTTGACAGCTCTGGCGTAACGCTTTCTAACGGCGAAAGAATTGAGGCTGCAACTGTTATTTGGACTGCGGGCATGCGAGCAAATCACCTCACTTCTCAAATCGTAGGTGAAAAAGATAATTTAGGCCGTTTGATTGGAGATGCTTATTTACATGCACCTGAAGCAAAAAACATTTTTGTGACGGGTGATACGGTAAAAGTTCCAACCGATGATTTAGGTAATTTTAATGTGATGTCTTGCCAGCATGCCATGAGCCTAGGCCGTGTTGCTGGTTACAACGCAGCCGCAGAATTGGTTGATTTACCGTTACATGCATATAGCCAACCAAAGTATGTGACTTGTCTTGACTTAGGTGCATGGGGAGCTCTTTACACAGAAGGTTGGGACCGTAAAGTTCAATTTGTACGTGAAGATGCTAAAAAAATTAAACAGGAAATTAATACTGTCTGGATTTACCCGCCTGCAGCAGACCGTGATACTGTTTTTTCGATAGCAAACCCTGATTTTGTTATTGTTCCTTAAAGTTAGCTTTTCAAAATAGACCAATCCCCAAAAGTTGTAAGTCATGATTGACTTCTCTTTTGGGGATTATTTTTAATACATAAAACCTAGGTCTTTTCTAAAGCTTCTATAATTTCTAAAGCAGTCTTTTTAGCCGAAAACGGGTTTTGGCCTGTAATTAAATTACCATCTTGAACCACATGCGGTGCAAATGGAATTAAAGCCTTTTCATAGTCAGCGCCATACTCTTTTGCTAACTCTTCGGCATTGTAAGGCACCTTTTTTAGCGACGCCTGCTAAAATTTCTTCACTCCATGCAAAGCCAGTTAACTTCTTCCCTTCTATAAGTCGTTTACCATTAGAAAGCCTTACATTTAATAGACCACAATAGCCATGACACACACTCGAAACAATGCCACCTTTTTCATAAATATTTTTGGTGATTTCTTGAAGTTCAGGGTTATCTAGGAAATCCCACATTACCCCGTGACCGCCAGTGTAATAAATCACATCATAATCCTGCCAATTGATATCTGACGGTTTGAATGTATTTGCCAGCAAAGTTATAAATGCTTGATCGTCCTCTCTCGCTTTGACAGATTTATCGGCAACCAACGCACCGAGTGACTTTGGTTCAATCGGCGTTTTTCCACCATTCGGACTTACAATATCCTGAATATAACCTTGTTTCTCAAACTCATCATAGGCATGGGTAAGTTCACCTAACCATAGACCTGTGGGCTCATCTACATCTTTGTAGCGTGAAACGTTAGTCACGACATGTAATATGCGTTTAGACATCTTTTCACCTCATTTTCATATTTATAATTTTGTTCATTAATTTATCAAAGCATAGAAACTTGTTAATGAAAGTGTGTGCTTGGTAAAGTTATGAACTAAAAAAAAGAGGCATTTGTTATGCCTCTTTTTTACAGTTTAATACTTTTAATTACTCGCGAATGAAGGCTAATAAGTCAGTATTAATAATTTCATGGTTTACGGTTAACATGCCATGCGAAAAACCTGGGTAGATTTTGAGTTGGCTATTTTGAAGCAGCTCAGCAGATTTCACGCCAGAAGTTTTATAAGGCACGATCTGGTCGTCGTCACCATGTAACACTAAAACAGGAACCGTGATTTTCTTTAAATCTTCGGTGAAGTCAGTTTGTGAAAAAGCTAAGATACCATCGTAATGCGCTTTCGCGCTGCCCGTCATACCCTGACGCCACCAGTTAGCAATAATACCTTCAGATGGTTTTGCATCAGGTCGGTTAAAACCATAGAACGGCCCAGATGGAAGGTCTCGGTAAAATTGTGCACGGTTATTCAAAACCTGTTTTTGTAAGTCATCAAATACGTCTTTTGGTAAACCTTCGGGATTATTTTCAGTTTTAACCATCAGAGGTGGTACTGCGCTGACAAGCACAGCTTTTGCCACATTTTCTTCGCCATGACGAGCGATATAGTGAACCACCTCACCACCGCCTGTTGAGTGGCCAATATGAATTGCATTTTTAATATTGAGATGTTTAACCACCTCTGCAACATCATCTGCGTAATGATCCATATCGTGGCCATCCCAGACTTGACTAGAGCGACCATGCCCTCGTCTGTCATGAGCCACCACACGATAGCCTTCTCCTAAAAAGAAAAGTAATTGAGTGTCCCAATCATCTGAACTTAAGGGCCAACCGTGATGAAAAAATAAAACTTGGGCATCGCGTGGTCCCCAATCTTTATAAAAAATATCTACACCATCTTTTGTGGTTACATAACCCATCTTTGTTCTCCTGCTGAAAATCTGCTTATAGATTAGTTATTAAGGTTTGAATATTTATACTAAGTTAGACTTAAAGTTAATCTTATAATGGCAATACCGATCATAAATTAACATGCCTTGATATGGGCCACAGTAATTACTCGGTCAATTAATGTAAAAGTGTTTCTTTGAAAGATACAATAACTTTTCAACTATTATTAAAAAAATTAGAAGGTACTAAATACTAAATCTGTTACAGACTTATTGTGATGAATAACAATCCTAAAAAGAGACCCTTAATAGGTCTCTTTTTTTATTTATTAGATTGCTTCTCTTGTCATTTCGCCATTGACCAGCCTTAAAATCTGCAACGGGTTACTGTCTTTCAAAGCCTCAGGCAATAAACTTTGCGGGTAGTTCTGGTAACACACTGGACGTAAGTAACGGTCAATTGCCAAGGTTCCAACTGAGGTGCCTCTGGCATCTGAAGTTGCTGGGTATGGCCCACCATGTACCATGGCATCACTCACTTCCACACCTGTTGGATAACCGTTTAACAGTAAGCGACCTGCCTTTTCTTCGAGCACCGGAACCACTTCTGCAAACTCGGTTAAATCGGCTTCGTCGGCAATTAAAGTCGCTGTAAGCTGACCGTTCATGCTTTGTAAGGCTTGCAGAAGTTGCGCTTTGTCCTGTACTTCAATCACAACAGTTGCCGGACCAAAGATTTCTTCTTGCAGAAGCTGGTCACCCGCCAGTAATAACTCAACATCAGCTTTAAACAATTGTGGCTGAGCCTGATTGCCGTGTTGGGTTTGGCCTGCCAAATGTTCAATGCCTTGGTGCTCGGTTAAGTGTTCCAGACCTGCCGTATAGCTTTTTAATGTTCCGGCATTCAGCATGGTTTGAGCAGGTTTGCCGCCCATAATGTTGGTCAGGTTAGTAATGAGCTGACTAAATTCGGCTGACTTAATTCCTAAAATTAATCCCGGATTGGTACAGAACTGACCACAGCCTAGCACCACTGAATCTGCCAAGTCCTGTGCAATTTTTTCACCACGGTTTTTTAAGGCTTCTGGCAACATCAGCATTGGGTTAATGCTGCTCATTTCAGCAAATACTGGAATTGGTTGTGGACGTGCTGCTGCCATGTCACATAAAGCGCGACCACCTCGCAGTGAACCGGTAAATCCAACTGCTTGAATGAGTGGATGCTTAACTAAGGGTTCGCCCACGCCATTACCGTAGATCATGTTAAATACACCTTTTGGCATATTAGATTTCTCTACCGCACGTTCAATTGCCTGCGCGACAAAGTCTGCTGTGGCCATATGTCCGCTATGGGCTTTCACCACCACAGAACAACCCGCCCCTAAAGCAGAAGCAGTGTCTCCACCTGCGGTTGAAAAGGCTAATGGAAAGTTACTTGCCCCAAAGACTGCAACGGGGCCAACACCGATTTTAATCTGGCGTAAGTCTGGGCGTGGTAAGGGCTGACGCTCTGGCAAAGCAGTATCAATACGGGCGCCTAGAAAATCTCCACGGCGCAACACTTTGGCAAACAGACGCATTTGTCCACTGGTACGACCGCGTTCACCTTGTAAACGGGCAAGCGGTAAAGCGGTTTCTTGTGAAACGACCTCTAGAAACTCTGTACCTAAAGCATCGAGTTCATCAGCAATGTTTTCTAAAAAGGTTGCACGCTGTTCAGGTGAAGTGTGACGGTAAGTCTTAAATGCTTTACTCGCTGCTTCACAGGCCTGATTGACCTCTTGTTCGGTTGCATGGTGAAACTCATAAGGCAAAGCTTCACCTGTCGTTGCATCCAGACTTTTTAGTAGTGTTGTACTTTGAGCACTGCGTGAACCGCCAATAAAGTTGTATCCAATGACCATTTTAAATTCCTTAAAGTGTAATGACTGAACCAATAGGTAGCTCTGGTTGTGTATGGGCAAGTTTGTTTTTGAGTGGAAGTCCGAACTCTTTCATCTCTATTTCAAACTCATCGTTGACTTGCGCTTGAATACCATCGGCAAAAGATAAAGTCGCTGTACCTAAATAGTGAATGTGAACATCGCCTGCTTTTAAAAATTGTTGATACTTGAAGTGGTGATATTCCAGATTTGCCAAGCTATGACACATATTGTCTTCACCCGACAGAAACTCTTTTTCCCAAATGATTTGTCCATCACGGCGCAAACGACTTGTGCCCACTAAATGTTTTGGTAATTCGCCTGTCCGTAAAGCTGGACCAAAACTGCAAAAACGCAATTTTGAATGGGCTAGATATAGATAATTACGGCGTTCCATCACATGGTCAGAATATTCATTACCCAGTGCAAATCCGATTCGGTAAGGCTTTAAGTCTTCGCCAATGACATATAGGCCTGCAATTTCAGGTTCTTCTCCGCCATCTTCGGCAAAGGGAGGTAAAGGCAAATCTGCTCCTGGTCTCACCACAATTGAACCATCGCCTTTATAGAACCATTCTGGTTGTGCACCCACCTGTCCTTCTGCTGGGCGGCCCTTTTGTAGACCCCACTGAAATATCCGCATGGTGTCTGTGACGGAGCTATCATCACTTAAATTTTGTTGATGCATTTTGTCGCGTGCAGATGCAGAACCTAAATGGGTTAAACCTGTGCCAGAAATTAAACAATGTGTCGGATCTGGATGGTCCAATGGTGGCAAGACTTTTAGATCTGCTAATAAAGCTAAATAGTCATAGGTTTCTGCTTCAAAACCTTGAGTCTCAACTTGCTGTTCCAATGAAACTTTATTACGAATTGCCAAAAGTGCTAAATCACGAACCGATTGAATATTTTTAACCGGATACGCCATATTGCCTTCCACTTTTGCGACGGCACGCTGATTTGCACGATTTTCAAATTGAATAATTTGCATGTTTTATTCCTTTAGAATGGCTTTTGAATATTCACTGTTTGTGTTTTTTGACGTTCGAGCTTGGCATATACGATGTAGGTCAAGATCAAGCCGAAAATCATGACAATTGATAAGAAATACAAACCAGCAGCCATATTTCCTGTGTATTCTTTTAAAAGTCCGATACCAAACGGCCCGACATAGCCACCTAAATTCCCAACAGAATTGATTAAGGCAATACCAGCAGCGGCGCTTGCACCCGTTAAGAAACGACCCGGTAAAGTCCAGAACACAGCCGTTGATGAAAATAGGCAAAATGCAACCACAGCCAAAGCAGCCAATTGCATGACTGGAGAATGTAACCAGCCACTTAAAAACATTGCGCAAGCGCCTAGTGCATAGAGAAAACTTAAGTGTCCATAACGGTCATTTAGACGGTCTGTACTGCGTGGAATAATGAGAAGACCAATAATTCCGAAAACGTAGGGAATGCTAGACAAGAAACCAATTTGAAGATCGGTACCGCCTCCAAATTGCTTGATAATAGAAGGCAACCACAGATTTAACCCATAAATACTTAAAGTCACTGGTAAGTAGTAGAGTGCCAATAAAAGTACCCGTTTATCTTTTAAAGCATGCAGTGGATTGGCGTGTCGAGTTTGGTCGTATTCCGCTTCATCTTTAATAAGTTCATTTTTAAGCCATTGCTTTTGCTCAATGCTCAACCATTTCACTTTATCAATATTATCTGGCAGCCAAAGGAATGTTGGTAAAGCTAATAAAACCGCAGGCAATCCAACTGCAATAAATAACCACTGCCAACCATGTAAGTTTGCAATGCCATCCATGCCAAGTAATAGACCAGCTAAAGGCCCAGCAATCATCATGGCAATAGGCTGTGAAAGCACAAACATGCCCATGATTTTTCCGCGGTGGCGTACTGGGTACCATTGCGTAATCAGATATAAAACACCCGGAAAAAAGCCTGCTTCAGCTACACCGAGTAGAAACCGTAGAAAATAAAAGCTTTTTGGTCCTTGAATGAGTGCCATTGCCATGGTGATTAAACCCCACGTCAACAAAATGCGGGTAAACCATTTACGGGCACCAAATTTATCTAAAAGCAAATTACTTGGAACTTCAAAAAGAAAATATCCAATAAAAAATAGACCTGCTCCTAGACCATAGGCTGCATCGCCAATTCCAACATCAGCACCCATGTGCAAATGAGCAAAACCAACAGCAGCCCGATCGATATATGCGACCAGATAAAGTATGACTAATGCAGGTATGAGCTTAAAAGTGACCGTCCGTATTACATCCTTTTCAAAATCCATCTTTGTCTCCATTTCCATTATTTATGTATAGAGCTTCTTGCTCACAAATAATCATTTTTATTTAAAATATAGTATTACTATTTAAATTTCAAACCTTTTAAAAGTAATTTTTTTAGTGTATTTTGATTTAAATAAATTTAAATAGTAATACTATATAGGGAAATTTGTATGGAAAACAAACAAGTTCTTCGTTCGGCAGCCTGGTTTGGTACAACGGATAAAAATGGCTTTATGTATCGTAGTTGGATGAAGAATCAAGGAATTCCTGATCATGAGTTTCAAGGTAAACCGATCATTGGAATTTGTAATACATGGTCTGAACTCACACCCTGTAATGCACATTTTCGAAAAATTGCCGAACATGTAAAAAAAGGAATTTTGGAAGCAGGCGGTTACCCTGTGGAGTTCCCAGTGTTTTCAAATGGTGAATCAAATTTGCGTCCAACCGCTATGTTCACGCGTAACTTGGCCAGCATGGATGTTGAAGAAGCCATTCGTGGCAACCCTATTGACGGAGTCGTGCTACTTACAGGTTGTGACAAAACCACACCTGCATTATTAATGGGTGCTGCAAGCTGTGATATTCCAGCAATTGTAGTGACTGGTGGCCCAATGCTTAACGGTAAACACAAAGGTAAAGACATTGGTGCAGGCACAATTGTTTGGCAAATGCATGAAGAATTAAAAGCAGGCAAAATTGATTTAAATGAATTTTTATCTGCCGAGTCTGGCATGTCACGCTCGGCAGGTACATGTAATACCATGGGCACAGCTTCTACAATGGCGTGTATGGCAGAAGCTTTAGGTACGTCTTTACCGCACAATGCAGCTATTCCAGCAGTTGATTCTCGGCGTTATGTATTAGCTCACCTATCGGGTATGCGTATTGTCGACATGGTGCATGAAGATTTACGTCTATCTAAAATTCTAACCAAAGAAGCTTTTGAAAATGCCATTAAAGTCAATGCTGCAATTGGTGGTTCAACCAACGCCGTGATTCACTTAAAAGCAATTGCGGGACGTATTGGAGTTGATTTACAACTCGATGACTGGAACCGTGTGGGCCGTGGCATGCCTACCATTGTTGACTTACAGCCTTCTGGCCGTTTTTTAATGGAGGAGTTTTATTACAGTGGTGGTTTACCAGCCGTGATTCGTCGTATGGGCGAAGCGAATTTATTACCACATCCACAAGCGTTAACCGTAAATGGTCAAGCCATTTGGGAAAATTGCCAGCAGTCACCTATTTATAATGATGAAGTCATTCGAAAAATTGATAATCCAATTCGACAAGATGGAGGGATGTGTATTTTACGTGGCAATTTAGCGCCCAAAGGTGCTGTGCTCAAACCCTCTGCTGCGACACCCGAACTCATGAAACACCGTGGCCGTGCAGTCGTATTTGAAAACTTCGATGACTATAAAGCTCGCATTAACGATCCGGACCTTGATGTCGATGAAACATGTATTCTTGTCATGAAAAATGCTGGTCCTAAAGGATATCCTGGGATGGCCGAAGTTGGAAATATGGGGTTACCTCCAAAAGTTTTAGCCAAAGGCATTACCGATATGGTCCGTATTTCCGATGCACGTATGAGTGGTACAGCATACGGCACCGTAGTTTTACATGTTGCACCCGAAGCCATGGCGGGCGGGCCTTTAGCCGCAGTTCAAAATGGTGACTTTATCGAACTCGATGCCTATGAAGGAAAACTTCACCTAGAAGTGAGTGATGAAGAACTTCAACAACGTCTTGAGAGTTTAGCGCCTCCAGCACCGCCAAGTTTTATTGGTGGCTACCGCAAACTCTATGTAGAACACGTTTTACAAGCCGATGAAGGTTGTGATTTTGATTTCTTGGTTGGCTGCCGCGGTTCAGAAGTTCCACGCCATTCTCACTAAATTTATTTCTATAAAAAGATGACCTTGTTAAAAGACAAGGTCATCTATACCATAGGATATTCAACGTGTCGTAATAGTAAAATATGAGCAAAGCTGACTATAAAAATCCTATTCCTAGCAAAAGCCAACATGCATTAATTGTTCAACAACTCGGGCTAAAAATTGTTTCTGGAGAAATTTCGGAAAATGAAAAGCTGCCAAGTGAAGTTGATTTGTGTGAGGAATACAAAGTCAGCCGCCCTGTTTTTCGTGAGGCGATACGTGTTTTAAATGCCAAAGGTTTAACTTACTCAAGGCCTAAAATTGGTACCGTTGTTAGACCTAAAGATGAATGGCATTTACTCGACCCAGATGTACTTTTTTGGCTAATTCAAACGACTCCTGAACATGAGTTTTTTAAGACTCTCTCTACCGTACGACGAGTTCTTGAACCAGAGTTAGCTTATATTGCAGCAAGCACAGCCACAGATGAAGATATTCAGCGTATTAAACATGCCTATGAAGGTATGGAAAAGGCTGTAACGGTTGAAGAATTTATAGAACCGGATATTCAATTTCATCTAGCAATTGCTAAAGCAACACATAATGATCTATTGGCCTATATGTCAAAAATGCTGGTTTTGCCCTTACAGCAATCTATTCAGGTCACCAGTCTACGCCCAAATTTACAAGGTCATTCATTGCCAAGGCATAAAGCCATTTTGACAGCAATTGAAAATAAAGATCCATTATCAGCACGCCATGCGTCTCTCGTTCAATTAGACGATACTAAAATGGCTTACGATTTAATCAAAAAATAATTTTATACATCTTAATGATTTAGCACCTGATTATCCCAAGACAAAGTAATCAGGTGTTTTTTATATTTTGAAATTAGAAAACCTTTTTCACTGATACCGTAAATGTTGAGTCAATCGGATTCGAAATAGGTGCATCTGGCTCACCATTCGTATAATTTTTATAGTACCCATCCTTATCCCAAGCTTTGGTGTAGGCTAATCCTGTATTCCAACCGTCACCTAAATCTTTAATGAGCTCGACTTTAACATCCTGAAAATTAGCTTCTGAGAAATTTTTAATTCTTTCATAGCCATAATGGGCACCAAAAGTCCAACTTTCATTTATTGGCTGCGTAAAAGTTAAATCCAGATATGTTGTTCCTCTTGAACGTTTACCTTCTGGACCACCCATCGTATTTGAGTTATAGCCAGCATAATCCGGCGTATAGGTAATAAAATATTTAAGCGTTAAAGGTCCATAACCAATTTGAGGTACAATTTCGCCATAGTTATAACTAGTACTACCCGTTTCAGGTGTGCTTTCAGCTCCCGGATAGTAGTAATAAAAAACCGTCATGCCAGCCGAAAACTTATCAAAAGTTTTTAAGTAACCAGCATAAACGTCCCACTCAACTGAAGCATCTCGAAGATACTTTGAACTCACATTCGATGCCCAAGTACCCACAAATAATCCATTCGGATTTGCATAATCTAAACCAATCTGTAAAGCTGGTTTACCCCATGTTTGTTGGAAACCACGTGATATATATTGACTCGCGAAGGTTACATTTGCACTGTATGGAGAAATTTGTTCTTGTTCATTTAATTGTTCGGCATGTACAACACTAGTAGACATAATGAGAGAAGCTATTCCTAAAATTTTTCTCATTCAATAATTCCTTTTACATATTACCTATAGGTTTAAAGTTTTAAAATAACATGAAAATTCAATTTTAATCGTATTAAAATTTATAAATTCAAGTTTCTGGACACTTCTTCTTGGCTATAGATCTCTTCAATACAGTCTAAAATTTTAGGAATATACGAACTTTGATCCATGTTTCGCATGGATAGAGAAATCGGACTATAGGCTTCTAAGTCCAAGATATTTAAGTAAGTTAAATTTTTCATTCCAATGTCACATGCACTTTCTGGAATAATACAAATTCCTTCTCCGGACGCTACTAGTCCTAATGCCATATGAATTTCGCGAACTTCGGTGAATTTAGCTGGAATTAAACCTAACTTGGTAAATAAAGCTTGAATGGTGGTCGAAAAATTCGGCTTAGGTGTAGTTGGATAAGAAAAAATCGTCTCATTAATGATTTGAGATAAATAAATTCCTGAATCTTGAAACTCACTTAAGGGATGCTTTTTATGAATAGCTAATTTTAATTTTTCTTTTCTGAGTAGAAGCCTTTTAATGGCTGGATCACTAATGGGTAATCGACCAAAACCTAAATCGATTTTCCCTAATTTTAAAGCTTCAACCTGATCTCGTGTTCCGCACTCGATCAGTTCGACATGAATGTCAGGATTTTTTTGTCTAAATAAATAAATGATTTGTGGTAGACGCCCATAAAGCAGTGAGCTGACATAACCTACTTTGACAATGTTATCGACCAGCTTCATTTTTTTAGCCATAGAAGCCGCTTGAGCGGTATGCGTTAAGATTTGTACCGCATGTTGGTAAAAAAATAGGCCTGCTTCTGTCGCTTTTAATGGACGTGAGCCTTTCACAAACAAATCAATTCCTAACTCTTCCTCTAGTTTTTTGATTTGACGTGTCAAAGGTGGCTGGGCAATAAAAAGCTTCTCAGCCGCTTTTGTCAGGCTTTGTTCTTCAACAACGGTAACAAAATAACGTAGATGTCTTAATTCCATTAATATACCTTTTAGTATCTTAAAATACCGTTCTATATCTATTTTAGGCTATTACATTCTTCTATGGTATGTAAATAAGTTTGAAATAGTTGAAACTTCATGTATAGAACCATAGAAACCATACTTGTGGATATTCCAACTATCCGTCCTCACCAGTTGTCTGTAACCACAATGCGTACTCAGACTTTGGTGCTCGTTAAAATTACGACTACGGATGGTATTATCGGTTGGGGTGAAGCGACCACCATTGGTGGACTGAACTATGGTGAAGAAAGTCCTGAAAGTGTCAAAGCCAATATTGATACTTACTTTGCACCATTACTCACATCAGTTAAAGATTTAAACGTTGCTCAAACACTAAAACTGATTCGTAAAAATATTAATGGTAACCGCTTTGCGAAATGTGCCATTCAGACTGCCCTACTTGATATTCAGGCAAAACGTTTAGGCGTGCCATTAAGCGAAGTTTTAGGTGGACGTCTACGCAATAGTTTACCTGTACTTTGGACTCTGGCGTCTGGCGACACAGAAAAAGATATTGCTGAAGCGCGAAAAAATGATTGAGTTGAAACGTCATAACACGTTCAAGCTCAAAATTGGCTCACGCCCTTTACAGCACGATGTTGACCATGTCATTGCAATTAAAAAAGCACTTGGCACAGATATTAGTGTACGTGTTGATGTAAATCGTGCATGGTCAGAGCTGGAATGTATTCAAGGTATTCAACAACTGCAAGATGGCGGAATCGACTTAATCGAACAACCTTGTGCTATTCAAAATACTGAAGCACTTGCTCGTTTAACCCATCGTTTTGATGTCGCAATCATGGCTGATGAAGCTTTAACTGGACCAGACAGTGCGTACCGTATTTCAAAAAATCATGGCGCCGATGTATTTGCAGTAAAAATTGAGCAATCTGGCGGTCTAATTGAAGCATGTGAAGTTGCCAAAATTGCAGGTTTGGCTGGAATCGACCTTTATGGCGGCACCATGCTTGAAGGCCCTGTAGGTAGCATTGCGTCTGCTCATGCATTTGCAACTTTTGAAACATTAGCATTCGGTACCGAATTATTTGGCCCGTTATTACTGACCGAAGAAATTTTAAAAGAACCTTTACGCTACGAGAACTTTGAATTGCACTTGCCAACAGCTCCAGGCCTAGGCATTGAAATTGATGAAAACAAAGTTGAGAAGTTACGTCGCTAAGGCAACAGGATAAGGAGTTTCCCATGTTATTTCATGTACGTATGGATGTGCATATTCCACTTGATATGCCAGCCGACAAAGCAAATGAAATTAAGGCCGTTGAAAAAGCCTATTCGCAAGACTTACAACGTCAAGGTAAATGGCGTCACATCTGGCGAGTTACAGGTCAGTACTCAAACATCAGTATTTTTGATGTAGAGAGCAATGAGGAATTGCACAATATTTTACAGGGATTACCCCTCTATCCTTACATGAACATCGAAGTCATGGCACTTAATCGCCACCCTTCTTCTGTTCGTGATGATGATTCGTAAATCAAAAAGAATTTTTAAATGTGATTTCTGAAGTCCATTTAAAAACTAAATATATTGATTCAGAAGGTAACAAGGAATGTGGCAGTCATTATTCGCTAGCAAAACAAAATGCCCGCAACACTGCCACCCAAAACCGTATTGCATACTTAAGGAGTTTTAGTATGAACCGTCAACAAATTGATGCGCTTGTAAAACAAATGAATATCGACACAGCTAAAGGCCAAGTCGATGCACGTGTTCAGCAAATTGTAGTGCGCCTTCTCGGGGATTTATTTCAAGCCATCGAAGATTTAGATATCCAACCGTCAGAAGTCTGGAAAGGTCTGGAATATTTCACAGATGCAGGCCAAGCCAATGAACTTGGACTGTTAGCAGCTGGTCTAGGTCTTGAGCATTACCTTGATTTACGTGCTGATGAAGCCGATGCCAAAGCAGGCGTTGCTGGTGGTACACCTCGTACCATCGAAGGCCCACTTTATGTAGCTGGTGCACTCTGAAACTGTTGGTTTTGCACGTATGGATGATGGTACTGAAACAGGCAAAATTGATACCTTAATTATTGAAGGTACTGTGACAGATACAGATGGCAAAATCATTGAAAATGCAAAAGTTGAAATATGGCATGCCAACAGCTTGGGTAATTACTCATTCTTTGACAAGTCTCAATCTGACTTTAACTTACGTCGTAGTATTTTGACTGATGCTGATGGTAAATATGTTGCGCTAACGACTATGCCTGTTGGTTATGGTTGCCCTCCAGAAGGAACCACCCAAGCACTTCTTAACAAGTTAGGTCGCCATGGTAACCGTCCATCGCACGTTCATTACTTCGTGTCTGCACCAGGCTTCCGTAAGCTTACAACTCAATTCAACATTGAGGGCGATGAGTACTTATGGGACGACTTTGCCTTCGCTACTCGTGACGGTTTAGTTGCAACAGCAGTTGATGTAACTGACCCAGCTGAAATTCAACGTCGTGGTTTAGATCACGCTTTCAAACACATCACATTTAACATTGAACTTGTGAAAGACGCCGCTGCTGCACCTTCTACTGAAGTTGAACGCCGTCGCGCTAGTGCTTAATGATCTAAGTCAGATGGATTAAAAAGTTCGCTTTTAATCCATCTTTTTGAAAGCTTTATTTATGACTCCCCCTAAGAATTTCGAATAAATTTTTAGCGGTAGTCATAAATAATCTACACCCTTACCCCACGTTTTAAGGTTTTTCACATGATTGACAAAAGTAAGTCCTCACTTACCGAGGTTCTGTCGCAAATTAAAGATGGTGCCACCATCCTGATTGGTGGTTTTGGTACCGCAGGACAACCCGCTGAACTCATTGACGGACTGATTGAACTGGGTGTTAAAGATTTAACCATTGTCAGCAACAATGCCGGTAATGGCGATTATGGTCTGGCCAAACTGCTGAAAGCCGGTTCAGTTAAAAAAGTCATCTGTTCTTTCCCGCGTCAGTCAGACTCTTATGTATTTGATGAACTGTACCGTGCCGGAAAGGTCGAGCTTGAAGTAGTACCTCAAGGTAATCTGGCGTGTCGTATTCAGGCAGCGGGTATGGGCCTAGGTGCCGTATTTACCCCAACAGGCTTTGGCACACTTTTAGCTGAAGGTAAAGAAACCCGCCAGATCGATGGTAAAGACTACGTACTTGAATATCCAATTAAAGCTGATTTCGCACTCATTAAAGCCTACAAGGGCGACCGTTGGGGCAATCTGGTTTACCGTAAATCTGCACGTAACTTTGGCCCGATCATGGCTATGGCTGCTGATGTCACCATTGCTCAGGTTTCTGAAGTGGTTGAGCTAGGTGGATTAGATCCAGAGCACATTATTACCCCAGGCATCTTTGTACAGCATGTTGTACAAGTCGCACCCGCACAGTAAGCAATAAGGAGAAATAACATGAGCTACCAGAAACTCAGCCGTGACCAGATTGCAAAACGTGTGGCACAAGACATTCCCGATGGCGCCTATGTGAACTTGGGCATTGGCTTGCCGACCAAGATTGCAAGCTATCTACCTAACGACAAAGATATTTTCCTTCATTCTGAAAATGGTTTACTGGCTTTTGGTCCTCCACCAGCGGCAGGTGAAGAAGACCCTGAACTGATTAATGCCGGTAAAGAGTTTGTGACCATGCTAGAAGGTGGCAGCTTTTTCCACCATGGCGACTCATTTGCGATGATGCGCGGTGGTCACCTTGATATTGCAGTGCTGGGTGCCTTTCAGGTTGCCGCGAATGGTGACTTGGCGAACTGGCACACGGGTGCACCGGATGCGATTCCTGCGGTGGGTGGTGCAATGGATTTGGCTGTGGGTGCCAAGAAGGTATTTATCACTACAGACCATGTGACCAAGCAAGGTGAACCGAAGATTGTGGCTGAGCTGAGCTATCCGGTGACGGGTAAGCACTGTGTTGACCGTATTTACACCGATCTTTGTGTGATTGATGTGACCAAAGATGGTTTAAAGGTGATTGAGAAAGTGGAAGGTCTCAGCTTTGATGAGTTACAGGCTTTGACTGGTGCAACTTTGATTGATGCAACAAATATTTAAAAAAAAATTTATTATCTAAGAGGCAACATGGATGTATGTTGTTGGGGGGAGGGAAAAAGAATCCTCTTCTTTAAAAAAGGTTTTTTTTTATTTTTAAATTTAAAAAAAAGAAATGTCTTATATAAAAATCGTATGGATAAAAAAGAAAATAAATTATGTGATGTAATTTATTGATAAAAAAATAAATAAATAATTAAAAAGAAGTGTTTTTTGTTTATTCAAGATATATCACAAGAAAAAATTCGTGTCACTTTTTTAAAAAAGTAACCAAAAAACTTTTTTCACACACAAAGACCCTGTTTGGTGGAGCAAGGAGGGAACACCACCTTACCCCCCCCAAAATCTACGGAGGATGTCAAAGGCCCGAAGTAAAGGACAAAGTTAAAGAAAAACGCTTATATCATCGATGCCATCCGTACTCCATTCGGCCGTTATGCCGGTGGTCTCGCACCTGTTCGTGCCGATGACCTTGGTGCTGTGCCGATTAAGGCTCTCATGCAGCGTAACCCGAATGTAGAATGGGAACAGGTCGATGATGTGATCTATGGCTGCGCGAACCAAGCCGGTGAAGACAACCGTAATGTTGGTCGTATGTCAGCGCTGCTTGCGGGTTTACCGTATCAAGTTCCAGCAACCACCATTAACCGTTTGTGTGGTTCTTCACTCGATGCCATTGCCATTGCTGCCCGTGCCATTAAAGCAGGTGAAGCAAACTTGGTGATTGCAGGTGGTGTAGAAAGCATGAGCCGTGCACCCTATGTGATGGGTAAGTCAGACAGTGCTTTTGGTCGTAGCCAGAAGATTGAAGACACCACCATGGGCTGGCGTTTCATTAATCCTAAACTTAAAGAATTGTATGGTGTAGACACCATGCCCCAGACTGCCGAAAACGTGGCTGAACAGTTTAACGTGAATCGTGCAGATCAGGACCAGTTTGCCTTGGTGAGCCAACAACGCACCGCAAGCGCGCAAGCCAAAGGCTTTTTTTCTAAAGAAATCGTGGCAGTTGAAATCCCTCAGCGTAAGGGTGATGCAGTGGTGATTGATACCGATGAACATCCACGTGCATCAACTACGCTTGAAGCTTTAAGTAAACTTAAACCTGTTGTCAAAGCAGATGGCACGGTCACTGCGGGTAATGCTTCAGGTATTAATGATGGTGCAGCGGCTTTACTGATTGCTTCTGATGATGCAGTTCAGGCTTATAACCTAAAACCACGTGCCAAGATCATTGCTTCAACAGCAGTGGGGGTAGAACCCCGCATTATGGGTTTTGCTCCAGCACCAGCCATTAAAAAATTACTTAAACAAGCTAACCTGACTTTAGATCAGATGGATGTCATTGAGTTAAATGAAGCCTTTGCTGCACAGGCTTTGGCAGTGACTCGTGATTTAGGTTTACCCGATGATTCTGCCAAGGTAAATCCAAACGGTGGTGCAATTGCTTTAGGTCATCCACTTGGCGCTTCAGGTGCACGCCTCGTAACAACAGCTTTAAACCAGCTTGAACAAACAGGTGGACGTTATGCCTTGTGTTCAATGTGTATTGGTGTGGGCCAAGGCATTGCTTTGATTATTGAACGTGTTGAAGCACATTAAGGAGAAATAAATGCCATCTTTTCAATCTGCTGATGCACAAATTAACTATCAAACTTTTGGCGAACCCTCTTCTCCTGCTCTGGTATTTTCCAACTCCTTAGGAACCAACTATGGCATGTGGCAAAAACAGTTTAATGAGTTAAAAGAGCAATTTTTTGTGATCTGCTATGACACACGTGGTCACGGTTCATCATCTACGCCTGACGGCCCATACACTGTCGCGCAATTAGGTGAAGATGTTGTCCATTTACTCGACCATCTGAATATTAGCAAAGCTGCTTTTTGTGGTATTTCTATGGGCGGTTTAACAGGTCAATGGCTGGCAATCCACTACCCTGACCGTTTTAGTCATGTGGTTGTAGCAAATACTGCCGCTAAAATTGGACAAGAACAAGCATGGCTTGACCGTGCAAAATTAGTACGTGAGCAAGGTTTACAACCAATCGCAGCTACAGCAGCTTCGCGATGGTTTACAGATCCCTTTATCCAAAGTCACTCTTCAATTGTCACCAACCTGTGTAACGACTTAAGTGCTGGCAGCGCAATGGGTTATGCCAATTGTTGCGAGGCTTTGGCTAAAGCGGATGTCCGTGAGCAATTAACAGATATTAAAGTTCCAGTATTAGTGATTGCTGGAACTCAAGACCCAGTAACAACTGTTGCAGATGGTCAATTTATGCAGCAGCATATTCCCCAATCAAAGCTTGCAGAAATAGACGCCTCTCATATTTCAAATGTAGAGCAGCCAGAAGCTTTTAATAAAATTTTAAAGGATTTTTTATTAGGTTAATTTAATGATTCAAAAAAATGGCCTATAAAGGCCATTTTTTATATCTGGTAGAATATTTAAACTTAATACCGAATCATGACCGATTTTAATTCAGTGTAATCTTCGATAAATGCATCTGAAAACTCTCTGCCAATTCCTGAAGCTTTCACCCCACCAAATGGAACTGATGGATCTAAGAATGTATGCATATTGACCCACAAGGTCCCTGCTTCAATTTTAGGAATTAAACGCAAAGCTTTGGACAGATCATTTGTCCAAATACTTGCAGTTAAACCAAAGCGTGACTGATTCATCAGCTGAATAAGTTCTTCATCAGTTTCAAACGGCATTACTCCGACTACTGGTCCAAAGGTCTCCTCTGAAAATAATGGATCATCAGTATTTTTGAAGGAAATCAAAGTTGGCTGTACAAAATATCCTGTCTGATCTAAAGCCTCACCACCTGCAATAATCTGGTTGTTGGCTTTTGCCATATCTAAATAATGTTTCACTTTTATGAAAGTGTGGCTGATTAGAGAGTGGGCCAAACATACTTCCCTCATCCATCGCTGACCCAATTTTGAATTGAGATAGTGCTTTAGAAAGTTTCTCGACAATTTCATCATATTTTGTGTGGTGTACAAAAAACCGCTCTGGAGATGCGCAAACTTGACCTTGATGCACAAAAGTGGCTTGCAACAAAGTTGGTAAAATCTCATCGATATTTGCATCAGCCAAAACGGCTATGGCATTTTTACCACCCAACTCTAGACTGACACGGGTTAAATCACTGCTCATCGCGAGCTTACCAATCGCCATGCCCGTTGGTACTGAACCTGTAAACGAGACTTTCTTAACGAGTGGCGATTCAATTAAATATTGTCCTGTGTCCCCTTTACCCGTAACGACATTAATCACACCAGCTGGAATACCTGCCTCAATGGCAAGTTCGGCTAACCGTAATAAAGACAAGCTGGCAAACTCACTTGGCTTAAGCACAATGGTACAGCCAGTTGTTAAAGCTGAGCCAATTTTCCAAACACCGATCATGAGTGAAAAATTCCAAGGCACAATCCCTGCAACCACACCAATCGGTTGTCTTAAAGTAAAGGCCGTATATTTTTCACCTTGCATTGATGGAATAGAAGGTTGCATGGTTTGGCCATTAATTTTGGTTGCCCAACCAGCAAAATATCTTAAGAAAATAACAGATTGTGCCACTTCAAGATGGCGGGAAATATTGATGAGTTTTCCAGTAGATAAAGTCTCGAGCTGAGCAAGTTCTTCACCATATTGCTCAATTAAATCTGCTAACTTGTTTAGTTTAACGCCACGTTCATACGGTGTAGTTTCGGCCCAAGCATTTTGAAAAGCATGTTCAGCACTTTTCACGGCACTTTCGACATCGTGTTGACTACCAATACTAATTTGAGCAACCACTTGTTCAGTCGATGGATTTACAATATCTACTTTATCTAAATGCTCAGCAGCAACTAATTTTCCATCAATAAAATGTCCATGTTGACGCGCCATAAATTGCTGTACGCTTGCTAAAATTTGTACTTCACTCATTTTTATTTCTCTCAATTCATTTAAAAGTATCTATTAATAGATGTATTGCAGAATCAACTGCGCATACACATTGGTTTTGTCATCGTAGTTTTGAGTGCCGCCACTCTGGATATCGTGTTTTGGTTTATAGAGTCCTACTAAAGGAATAACGTTGAATTTTTTATTAACCGACCAGACTGAAAAGACATCCAGCTCATGTCCATCCACATTACTTAAAGACTTATTTACTGTTTTGAACTTATAGGCCAAAGCACCTAACATGAAATTTTCTTTTAGATTCATACTGTAAGAGACTTGATGGATATCTGCATTTTTATTAAATGGGCCAGCATAATTTCCAGCAACTTCTCCCTGAAACCACGTGCCAAAATCCGACCGTATTCCCATAAAACATTGGATCGTATTGGTCTGAAAAATGGCTAAAACGGTAACCTAATGAGGGCGTATATTTTGAAGATAAAAAGTTATAGTTCAGTGCCTAAGTAACCTGCATTTTCTTGGCTATCTTTTTTATCTTGAATAACAAACTCAGACTTAACTTGTAGCTCTGGTAAAAGTTGATAATTCAAACGCAAAGCATAGTTTTTAAGGTCTTCTCGTCCTGAAACTTGTTCAGCATCTTTAAGGTCTAATACATTTAAGTAAGTAAACCCAACGCCCTTATCTTTAAGCTGATACATCAAATCAGTTACAAAGAGTTCAGATGAAAATTGTGCTTTATTATTCGATTTTAAATAAGCCAGTTTTAGCGTTGTATTCTCTTGCGGTTTGTATTGAAGCAGACTGGTAAAATCAAAAGCTGCGTCGTGCTGCCAGATAATATGCCCCGCCTCGGTCTAAGGCGCCATCTGCTGGAGGTTTGCCGAGATTTAATGCATCACCCGCAATGAAAAAACCATCACCAATCATGATATTTTGTCGACCAATACTTAAATCATAAGTAGTCAACTCATCTTTATTGGTACCGTCTTTAAAGCCAATGATCCATTCATTCACATCTGTTTTACGTTCTTTGCCATTACTATTTTGGCCTGCGTCGCCATCGCCAAATGTTGCCGAGCTAATACCACTCAAGCTTGCATAGAGCTGATTGTTTTTAAAGGTATATTGACCCTTAGCACCATATTTAAGATGGCCTTCTTGCCAATTTATTCTTTCGTCATCTAGGTTTTCACCGTTGTAACTTTTACCGCTGCTAAAAGCCCCAAAAGTTGCTTCAAAAGTCGGTTTAATTTCAAGCTCACCAGCATGCACAGTTGAAAAAATGAGACAAAGAGAGTCCCTCTCATCACTTGAGAAAGTAGAGTTTTCATACAGAATTCCTTTTTTGCGAACGGCTTACCAGCGCTCAGGAATGGGTAACTTATTCGTTACCCATTCTGGCTCATGCACATTTTTAGTGATGGTCGTGCTGCGTGTTTTGCTCTTCTTCACCCAAGTTTAAAGTCGGGGTGTTGTCAAAGAAGTTCCAAGGTTTGATGAGTGTATTGACCCACTCTGTAGGCATGATTGGCCATTCCTCTGCACGTGCCACATGGGTTGTACCTGTTGTCATCCACACCACAAGGTCTTTATTTTCAATATTTTCGTTGTTGCCAATGAATTGTCCTAAACCTGTGTCATGAGTCGAACGGTTTGAATATTTACCTTCAGGGTAGCGTTCATCTGGATTGTATTGCGTCACCCAAATTTGCTTATCCATAAAGTTCAAACGTTTAAATAACCATTCGTCTTTAGAAAAATTGGCTCCCTTCGCCACAGGGTGTGTTCCACCTGCAAATGGAATCAGCTGGTAAGAAACTGGATTACCTAATTTATTTTCCTTGTTGAAGTTTGTGAGTAAGCGAATAGTTGATGGATCAAATTTTTCAGCCGCATTTTGCTCATTACTAATCACTTTACTATCAATTTGCATTGAGCTTGTACGAACACCGCCTTTGTCATTGGCCTTCACCACAGGGTCCATATGCATAAAGCTGTTGTTTTCTCCATCTACATCCATATCTAAGCGGAAGTTATAGATGTGTTGATGCGTTGTACCCACAATATTATGGTCAATTAAAGTTCCATATTTGGTGTCTTCTTTTGCAGTACTGTCATGCATAGTGCGTGATTTAACACCTTTCACGGCTTCAATACCTGTTGCACCCGCATTAATCCCAATTACACCATTTTGGGCAAATACCCAATCAAACATGTAGTCGTAGTTACCAACTGTACTAATCCAGCGCACCACAAGTTCACGGCGGGCTTCACTGGCATCTTGGTTACCAAAAATTTCGTGATGTTTATATTCAGGTCCAGCATAACGTTCAAACACAGCAATGGCATTTGGAATTACTTGTGGCTGCCCTTTATAGTCTGCAATCACGGCATCAAGTAAAACAGCGTTGTCGGGTGCATCTGATCCCGGAAGAATAGATGAGGTAAGTGTTCCCATACCATATTCGCCAGAGTCTAAATAAGATTTGAAATACCAACCAATATCAGGGTCGCCATATGGAACCACCATTCCACCCAAGGTTGCCTTCATACATGACTTTACGCTTTACGCCCTTATCTTTGTAGGTCACGGTTGAAAGCTGTAAGCCAACACGAGAATCTAACGCCACATGCAAACACCAGTTCCCCCAATGTATGGTTTGGCCAGTAATGCTAAAGTTCTTACCCTCTGGTTCAGTAATATTGAGTGGTTTTAGCTTACTTGCTACGGGCTTATTCGACATATAAGGTCGATTTGCCATTGGCACAGGAATGATCGCACCTTCTTCAATCTTGATAATTTTTTCTTTATCTAAATCGACTACAGCAACTAAATTTTCAATTGGATGCGCCCAATAGTTACCATCTCCTGTATCTAGATAAGCGACGACTTTTAATATATTGAGTTGTTTATCAAGTCCATCTTTACCACCAAAATACCCAACGGTCAGTGGTGTAGCAATCACTTTCTTCACATC
Organism: Euborellia annulipes; assembly: GCA_023213315.1. NCBI lineage: Eukaryota > Metazoa > Arthropoda > Insecta > Dermaptera > Anisolabididae > Euborellia > Euborellia annulipes. Next base: position 36,586 of record JAKCPI010030313.1, on the reverse strand, counting down.
GGTAATGCCACGTTTGCGTAACGCGTCTTGATATTCTTTACTCGTCTCAATTACACGCTGTACGGCTTCAAAATTATCGAGCAGCACCATTCCATGAGTGTCTTTAAGTACATTCCATTTTGTGACTTGTTGAGTGTTAAGGTTAACTTCACCTTCAATCGCTTGACTCCCTTTAACAAAATAAAATGAGGCAATACGATCTTCTTTAAATTCTTTGTGATTAATAAAATAATCCCAAACTTTAGCTTTTTCTGGTTCTTTTAAGCTTTAACTCGGCAAAACGCATATTTTTATAGGCGTATTTCGAGCGATTAATGACATCAAATGTCTTTTTAATTTCGTCAGAATTTAAACTATTAAGAGGATGAAACGTATTTTCAATTTTGAAAGTTTGATCTAAACCAGACTGAAATACTTCATTAAAAAAGTCTTTTCCAATAACAGGTTTACCATCTTTAATTAGTAAAGGCACACTGAGCTTGAAAGGTTTGCCATTCACCAAAACCTGATCTGAATTAGGTTTAGCTCGAACCACCATAGAGCCTTTGGTGATCATATAAGTATTGGTAAAATCATCTTTTACAACTTTAGCGCCTTGCTCACTCATGTTTTGATAAAGTGACACCATTTCGGCATTTCCACCATGAGCATAAGCTTGAGTATTTAATCCCCAAAAGCTTGCAGCTATTGATAAGTTAAGTGCCAATATTTTTTGTATATCATTGAATAATCGTTGTTTACGCATCGGTTTCATCCTTTTCATCTATCCCTGAACTATCTGAATCAGACAGTTAAAAATGCACTTCCCTGTGAGTGAAATTCATTAGACCAACTTAATAGTTCTATAGTTATTAAGCTTATCTAACCTGCTCTAATGAATTTAATTTCAACACAGTTACATAGGGCTAGCTTGTTCAGGAATGACCCAGAACTTGTCTAAAAATGACATCAAAAGATGAAAGGTTTAAGCCGATACACCCTCTCTAAATTCTTTAGGAGAAATACCATAAGTCTTTTTAAAGATTTTTGAAAAATGCGCGCCATCCCAAAAGCCCCATTTCAAAGCAATTTGGGTAATCGAGCTTTGTTTATTTCTTTTATCGAGTAAATCTGCTTTGACTTTTTCTAAGCGTTTGAGCTGTATATATTTGTTAATAGATAGATTTTCTTGCAGAAACAAACGATAAAGATGACGTAGCGATACCCCAATATGTTCTGCAATTAATTTAGGTGTTAAATCCGGTTTTGCTAAGTTTTCTATAATATAGCGCTCAGCTTTTTCCATAAGGTTATTTGAGCTATTAATATTTTTATAATTAATTGTCGGTTTGATTAAAGCAATCAGTGCATCTTCAAAAGCATTACCATCTTCGGTTGCATACCAGAGTTTAATATTTTCAGCAGACATATTTTTCAAAATATTTTTGAGTAAAAAACCACTCATATTTTGAGTAATCAGCTTTCCAAAATATTCGGTACTAATATTTTCTTTAAGCAATTTTTCACGCGACAAGTGCACAGAAATTTGGCTGACTAACCCTTGCGGATACATCGAAATGGTTTCGACCGGATCGACCAACACAATATCGCCTTCATTCAGACTTAAGGTTTCATTTTTATATTCGAGCAGCATTTTTCCCGAATACTGCAAAATCAAAAAGCAAAAACGATTATTCACTCGATCGATTTCATCGGCTTTTCGGACAATCTTATTTGCATTATTTCTAATAAAAGCAATTTCGGTATCGCCCAATAAAAAAACATTGAACCTCTCCAATGAATAAATTACGCGTACCATCAAAATCTGTTTCAAAATTTCCGCAAACATTCTTGATATGGGTTGTCCAATTCAACAATGCATCACTTACATATTGGTTCATCCCTTACCTCTCTATCTGCTACCGAATTTTATTTCGCGGTAGTTCACTGTCTTGGCTTATTTGCAATCATGTTTTATTGATAAACAATTGTGTGCCAAAAAATTCCTTATCCTTGGAATTCTTTTGATTATAGTCAGCTAGTATAAAGAAGCTGATAAATCAATTCAATTTATCAGCTTAATGAGGCTTATGCTACTCCTGCAAAGTCTCGTAGCATGGTAATAAAAATATCCTTTTGATCTTCAGAATATTTTTTAAACACTTCATTTTGGTGGCTATCGGCAATATCAAATAAATACTGCGCCGTTTGTTTACCTTTTTCGGTCAGTGCGTAAAAATTCATCGTGATCAACCAGCAATCCTTCAAATTTTAAAATTTCGCGCCGATCTTTCAACTTCTTGCATTGGCATGGCAATATCTCGTGGTAAATCTTCTTTACTTGAAGCAGTACCACTGGCCAAAACCAGTAATAGTCGTGATTCACTGGTTCGAAATCCAGAGCCATTACTGCTTAGGAATATAGTCAGTTTGATAAGATTTAAAAGCACGGCTCATTAAGTAGCAGACATTACTATATAAGTGCCCATAATGTGTTTGGTCTACGCCGTTCTGCTTCACAGTATGTTTAACTTGAAGGCTTGGATGCGGCATAACACAAGAATATGCACCTTGATGGTACACCAACGGGCTTCGCCCTTGGTCATGGAAACGTAACCACTTTACCAACAATAATCCAGTGGTCACCACCTTCAATAACTTGATAACGTTCACACTCAAACACTGCAGAACAATTTTCTAAAACTGGGTGCACTGTCCTGCACCAAGCTGAAAGTTTGTGTCTGCAAACTTATCAATATTGCGTCTCGAAAACTTATTAGACAACTCAATTTGAGTGCCCGATAAAATATTGACGGCAAAATGTGTCGCTTCTTCAAATACTGAAAAACTTGAAGACTTTTTATCAATACTCCACAAAATAAGTGGTGGATCGAGTGACACTGAGTTAAAACTATTTGCAGTTACACCAACTTTCTCACCTTGTGCATTTTGTGCCGTAACGATGGTCACGCCTGTTGCAAAATTTCCTAATGCCCGTCGAAACTGTAGTGGATCGACCGTAAACTCATCTATTTGTTGTAATACATTCATCATCTCTCTCCTAAACCTATCTCTTACATCCATATGAAATCGCGTTAGAGCAATTAGATATCCAAAACTAATCTCGGTGTTTTAGAGCGCGAACAGCACACCAATATTTGTTCATTGCTGGCTTTTTCTTCATCAGTAAAATAAACATCTCGATGATCAGGTTCACCTTCAATCACATCGCACATGCAGGTTCCGCATACGCCCTGTTCGCAAGACATTTCAATCTCGATGCCTTCTTGTAGCCAAAGCCTGCAAAATGGTTTCGCCAGCTTCGACCATAATGATTTTGCCGCTACGCTCAGCCACCACCTCAAATGAATCTCCAGAGGTGTCAGCTTCAACTTGGAAATATTCTTTGTGGATTTGCTGCTCAGGAAAATCGTGAGTCGTGGCAAGGTTAATCACCCAGTCCATAAAACCAACAGGACCACAGGTATAAATATGGCTTTCAAGGTCAATATCTTTAATGGCAGATTCAAAAAACGCTCTGTGGCTTGCCCCTTCGGATTTAAAATGGAAGGTTGTGTAATTTTGCCAACTACACCATTTTTAATTTCATCAACAAAAGCACAGTTGCTCAGGGCTAGCCCCACAGTAGTGAAGTTCAAATGATTCACCTTCATGTAGCAAGTTGATATGCCATGGTGATTAACGGCGTAATCCCAATTCCACCACCAACCAATACACTGTGTTTGGCTTTAACTAAGTGGAAATAAGTTTTTCGGTTCACTGACCTGAATTTGCATGCCATCTTTAATTTCATCAAAAGCCGAGACCGATCCACCACGCGATTCTGGGTCACGTAAAATCCCAAGTCGGAATTTACCTTCGTCATTTGGATTTTGGCAAAGTGAATACTGACGCACCATACCATTGGGTAAGTGCACGTCAATATGCGCACCTGCTTCAACTTTTGGCAATGTGGCAGAAGTTGCAGATTCAAACTCCATGACTGCAATATTCCCACCTTCTACATGGCGGTTTTTAACGACAACATCATAAAGTGTAGTCATGATTCATCTCCCTTTTCATGCGTCAAGCCCAAGGCTTAACGCATGAATAAACCACCGTTAATATCCCATGTCGCCCCAGTGACAAACCCCGCACTTGGACTTGCGAGCAACCCACAAGTTTCAGCAATAAATTCCATACTACCTAATGCTTTAACTGGAATATTCTGGATGAATTGCTCCATTTTCTCGTCTGATACCACACTGTGAACAATCGGTGATTCCATTGGTCCCAGGTGCAATCGGCATTGACTGTCACACCTTTAGCAGCAAACTCTTTGGCAAAGATTTTGGTCAAAGTGACAATTGCACCTTTGGTTGCCGCATAGTGTGCTCCTGTTGCAGTACCTCCATTTTGCCCTGCCAATGACGCCATATTAACGATGCGTCCATAGCCTTGATCTAGCCATATATTTGCCAATAATTTGGCAAGCCTGAAAGGTTCCTCGCTGATTCACTTGGGTCATCCAATCAAAGTCGGCTGCAGTAATCTCTAAAACAGGAGTTGCCTTGGTGACCGTCGCATTATTAATCAACACATCCAAGTTTACTGAATTTCTGTTGAATCCACTGCACTACGGCATGAAAATCTTGCTCAACCGAAATATCCAATTTTAACGGCAAACATATTCTCCGCATGCTGGACTACGTGCTTTGGCATTTTCAGCCTTTTCTAAGCGTACTGGCAGACAAAATCACTTGATGCCCCTGTGCTCGCAAAATATTCAGCGATCACATTCCCTAAACCAGATGCTGCGCCCGTGACTAAAACAACCTGTTTCATTTTTGCTGCTCCTAAAGGATGTAGCTAATACCCGCCAAGGTATCGGTCGAGTTGACTAAGTTGATGATTTTACGATTGATCTTAAAGCCTTGTATCTGGATCACGAACCAAATGGTAAGTCACATCTGCGGTGTAATGTTTTAAGCTTTCCTTACGGAATTCACGTAGGTTTTGAGCACAGCGTAAAATGATTTCACCATCTTGATCTTTTACAACACGGATACGTGACACGCTACGGACGGTATTGGCTTTGGGTGCAGTCGAAATCGCTTCACCATTTTCCAAGACGTTCTACACCGTAATGTACGCATATGGTTATTGTCATAGGCATAGTTCAAATTGTTTTCGTAATCCGTTGAGTGTCTGGGTCAATCGGAATGATATACACGCCTTTTTCATTCCAGAAATTGAGCCATTCACGGTATTCACTGTGGTCTAACATGTCTGCTTCAGCCCAAACGAAAGCAGTCACTTCATTTAATAATTGCAGATTCATGTTCATTGCTACTCTCCTTAAGCCGTCATCATCTTTTTCCACTGCTGATAAGCAGCACGCATTCCAGTTTCTGCACTGACATCGCTCTTTAAGCCATCTTCAGTTTTTACTTCGCCGGGTAAACCACGGTTCAACATGATCCATAAATCATTGACCAGCATTGGCGCCATGTTGCACACGTTCCCACGCTTCTGAGTCATCAGGTGTACCAAAACCAAATGGACCTTGGAAATGTTCATGTAGACGTAAGCGGTATTGATTGGCAATCTGTGGACCACCATCCATCGTAATCACGGAGTGATGAATTTCAGTTTCATTGACTGAAATCGGTTGCATAACACGGAAGAAGGCCATTGAACAGGCAATATTCGGGAACAGATTTAAGTTAAAACCAGAGCCACCCACAGCACGTACAATACGGCGTACTTCAAGTTCTTCATGACCTTCGTCGCGTAACGCTTGAGCAAGCTCTTCAAAACGTTCCTGAATTGGACGTTCCATTAACTCTTCATCTAAATCCACCAGCTCAGGAATCATCACCATGACACTGTGACCATTTCCTAAGTCTTCAACATAGCCCGGTTGGTTTTCGAAGTTAAAGAGTTCTTCAGTCTTCTCATCGACTGAACTTAAGAATGACTTATGTACCAACGGAAAGTGATAGGCATCGGTGGTATTTTCCAGCTGGATTTTCCAGTTGCCTGGGAAACGGAAACGATGTTCACCCAATACTTTAATTGGATAACCTGCGCCTTGTTTCATAAACAAGTCAATCCATTTTTTCGCTGGCACCAAGGAACTCCTCTAAAGGTTCAATGTCGTCTTTAAAGGTAGCGAAGATCATACCGTTGTATTCTTCAACACGTAGGCTAATCAATGGAAACTCTGATTTATCCAGACATTCACCGTAGCTTTCAGGTGAAGGTACACCACGTAATGCAACCATCCAGTGCATAGCTCCATCCGTGATACGGGCAAACAAAACTGTTGGTTTTTCCTTTTTTATGTTCACATACAGTTGCTGCACGATGGCGGCAACGGTTGAGCAAGTACATGGACTTTTTTCTTACGGTCACGTACCACAACACACAGGCTGCTTACCGATATTAATGGTTTTATAGCTACCACCTTCCGGAATTTCGCTGGCATGTGCCACCCAAACCCAAGTGCTGTAAAAAATTTTTTCCATTTCATCATCAAAGACACGCGCATCTTTATATAAGAGAGGTATGGGCACGGTCACTTTGAACTAAACTCTCTGTAATCAATGTTAATGTTCTGCATTGGAATAATACTGTTCATATCCATTAGTCCTTTTCAATTTGTCCATAACTTATTGCTGAGACGGTACTGGCAATATCGGCTGTCACTGTTCCAATGAGACACGGGACGACTGAAAATATTTTCGGTCTGAAAATGTTTAATCTTCCATAGTCCATCGGCTTGCTGTTTGAAATTTCACGCTGAGTTTTGCGGCATTCAGATGACTATCGTCCATCTTAAAAGGTCGAGGTTTGCAACATCAAGCCATGTAGCATTTGCCTCATCTTGACTGCAATATAAATTTGTTCTGAACTTACAAAGTGCGCATTCATGACAAAGTGAGACTCGGTTTGGGTATAGCTTTTAAACATGTCGAAAATGGACTGCCAAGAAGCATAGCGACCAAAAGATTTGCGCATATTTCTCACCAATCACCTTCCCAAATACAGTCCTGATCAAATAAGATCCATTAACTCATTAAGGTCTGTCTTGGCATTGAGCTCATCACAGATTTCCATATAACGGTGAAGGCAATTACGAATCGCGTTTTGCGCTTCGAACTGCTCTAGCCGCTCTATGATATCTGTCAATATTCACTTTGTCTAGTCATTACGGTCGCCTTAACGTTGGATAATCAATTCACGCCCAACACGAGCTTCAACTTTGCAATATTTCCAAAGTTTGTATGGACCTTCGCCAACCACCGTAGTTCTAAACAAGTTACAAGCGGCATGGACTGTTTCAATATCTGGAACATCTGCAAGCAAGTATGTTGTCCAAGGCCAACCTGCACTTGGGCCAACCATGCTTTGGTCATCATCAAGATTTCCAAAAACATGCACACCCGGTAAGTCATGAATGCCATTCCACATTTCACCAAACGCTGCCCAAACCGCTTTTGCTTCAGCAGGTTCTGCATCAAAAAAGTTTTGGTTAATACCCATGCAAAACAAAACACGTAATGATTTTTTAGCTTCCATCTCAATATCCTTTTAAAAATTAAACTTATAAATAACCTGGGGTTGGCTTTAACCCAAAACTGATTGATCCTGCATTTTGTAAAGTCGCATCACCCATAAAGGCATGCTGAGTCACCACGTTGGTGTCGTTTACAAAACGGCTAAATGGATTATTGGTATAAATCGCTGTCATGCCCGCGAGCATTTGCATTTTTCGCGTCACTTTGGCGCAAACTCGAGCTGCATGGGTACATGCCAGACGCATATCGCTAATTTGTTCAGCAGTTGCCTCACGTCCAGCAATAATTTCATTCCAAACAATGTCCATAGTTTGATAAAACCAAGACTTTGCCGCCTGAAACTCTGCATCAGCTTGAGCAAACTCATATTGAGTTACTGGGCGGTTGGCAATTTCTGATCCGCCTGTAATGGATGCTTTACCGGGTGCCAATTTTTCAAATTCTTCTAATGCAGCAGCTGCAACACCAATACCCACCACCGTTAACACTTGAGTCGCTAAAGACAGTGACGGATATTTAAAAAATGGCTCACTTAGTTTTGAAGGTTCACCACGTACAAAGGTCCATTTCTTTTCGACTAATACATCTTCAACCACCAAATCATGGCTTCCCGTACCTTTTAAACCAACGGTGTCCCATGTCATTTCAATTTTGGCTTTTTTTGCAGGCATCACTGCCATGCGTGGTAAACCTTGCATTTCATTATTTTTAAGCGGTGAAATCCCCACACCAACAATGTCGGCTCCCATACAGCCGCTTGAAAATTTCCAGCGTCCACGAACCACTACACCTTCATCGGTAATTTCAGCAGGCTGCGGCGGAAAAATACCTCCAGCAAACACCACATCTGGCCCGTTTTGGTATAATTCTTTAAGCGTATTCTTCAGGCAAACTTCCCAAATACGCAGGACTCATACCGAAACTAGCCACCCAACCCACTGAACCATCAGCTTTAGATAAAGTTTCGATCAATTCACAAAACTGTCGTGGTGACCATTCTTCACCGCCAAAACGTTTTGGAACTAATGCACGGTAAACACCGATCTTCTTAAGCTTTTCGATAACGTCTTGGCTCACATACGCCTGATTATCAAATTCACCTGTACAGGCACGCTCACGAATTTCTTGACACAAAGCGTCTAAGTCAACTGCTTTGTCTTGAGAAGTAAACTCCATTTTAGATAACTTATTCATCATCTAACTCCTTGTAATTTATTGCATTGCATCAACACAAAATTTAGCTATTGCACATAATTGCTCATCTTTTTGATGCTTCGATACGATCTGTAAGCCCACTGGTAAACCTTCACTGGTTTCAAGTGGGACTGAAATAGCTGGATGACCTGATAAATTAAATGGTCGAACTAAACCTGTAAGATTCAAAAAAGCGACCGTGTTTTCAGCTTCAGAAACTTTTGGTGGAATTTGCGGAAGTGTCGGTAAAAGCAATGCATCATATTTGTCTAATAGTGCATCGAGTTCTTGAGTCAGCTGCCGCTTCACAACTTCGGCTTGCTTTACTTGCTCTAAGGTAGTTTCAGCAGCTTTTAACAAGCGGTTATTTACATCAGGACCAATTAAACCCGTTTTGGTTAACTCACCAAAAGCCTGCCAATTTTCATAATTGATAATCTGCATGCCTGCATCATAAGCCGCTTCAAAATATTCAACTTTTTCTGAAGTGGTCTGTAAATTCGCTTTTTGAAGTGCTTGTTGAATGCAATTCCAAATAACCTCATCTGCTTTTACATCTAAAACAGCAAGTTTTGGTGCGCTAGTACATTCAATAGGCTTGAAAGTTGGGTCAATAATTTGCATGGCTTTTTCAATCATCTCGACTGAATTTGCAAAAGGACCAACGCAATCTAAAGAACTTGACGGCGGATATACGCCTTTTCTACTCACGCGACCAAAAGTCGGTTTTAAACCATAAACACCGCAGCACGCAGCAGGCATACGAATAGAACCACCTGTGTCAGTGCCTAGAGTAAAGTCAGCTTGTTTAGCAGCAACTGCTGCAGCCGAACCACTTGAAGACCCACCAGGAATAAGTTCAGGATATTTTGGATTAATGGGTGTACCAAAAGCGTGATTAATGCCAGTAATGCCAAAAGCCAATTCGTGCAAATTTGTTTTTGCAATAATTTCACAATCTGCTTTTAAGATGTTTTTAACGACCTCAGCATCATCTTGAGCTGGTTCAACATTTAATAAAGCTCGACTGCCAGCAATTGTTTTTAGACCCTGAATATCAATTGTATCTTTCACCATCACCTTGAGCTTGCCATTTCCTTTATGCACGCTTTGGCTAATAATATTCATTCACTTTTCCATGTATTTTTATCTATTTATTAAAATATGGTAAAATTTAATGGAATTGTCAAGTATTTTTTATAATTTGTACTCAAGGAAATATACAAAATTTTGTTTATAATAGGATTACCCTTTTTTCCTAAGTTATTGCTTAGCTATGCTTGATCATTTAGAACAATTTCTTCCTAATAAAGAACCGTCGAGTATTCAAAATTTCCCTTTTTTTTGGATTTCCCAAGTTAATGGAAAGTATTCACAACTTATTGAAAAATCAATAAAAAAACTAGGTATCGACAATACACGCCGTAAAATTATTTTAAGTACCAATGCCCTTGGAGAAGCAAGTATTACCGATATTGCTAATCTTTCTACTTTAAAATTAACTACTGCAACCAAGGCTGTATATCGATTAGTTGAAGATGAAATTGTTGAAGTCTACTCTTCTACTTCGGATGAACGGATCTCAATGGTGAAATTAACTGCCAAAGGCGTTGAGCTGGTTGAACAGATTAATCAGATTAGTGTTGTGACCTTGGCTGGTATTTTGAATGCTTTTTCAGAAGATGAGCTCCACAATCTAAATAACCAGTTGAAGAAATTATTTGATCTTATGCCTTCAAGCTAACTGAGGTCTCTTATTCATCTTGTTTTAAACACGAAAGAGTAAGCAGAAAACCGATATGATCTTCTGCTTACTTTTTTAAAAATTATTAATATTTATCAAAAATTTAAAATCATAAAACATCATTTTCTTGCTACAAATCATAATAATTTCTAAATTTTCCGACTGTTTAAATACCTATTAGGTATCCAAACATACTTAATAAGTAATGGAATTTTACATATAAAAAGAAAATAATATTTCCATCATATAGAAATTCTAACCCTCTTCTTTAACTATCTTTGTCTGTATATGCAGTTTGTATGTAAGGCAATTCTTCAATCAAACAGGTTATTTATTTTTCAAAAGTTATTGGGGGGAGACCAAACTATCTTTTAGGAAACATAGATAGCCGAGATTCAACTTCTCTAAAAGAGTTTTATACATAAGGATTAAGTGTATGAACCAAAGTAATATCGCTGTTGAAAGGACACAAAAGAAAACCAATGCATATGCATGGTACGTGGTCATACTTTGTATGTTGGCCTATATATTTTCATTCATTGATCGCCAAATTCTAGCGCTCATGATCGAGCCGATTAAAGCCGATCTTCAACTTTCAGATACCCAGTTTAGTCTATTACATGGCCTTGCCTTTTCGCTGTTTTATGCCGTCATGGGCTTACCTTTAGCTTATATTGCCGACCGTTTTTCACGCCCAAAGCTTATTTCAATCGGCATTATTGTCTGGAGTTTGGCAACAGCCACGTGTGGTTTAAGTAAAAACTTTATTCAACTATTTTTAAGTCGTATGGCTGTTGGTGTAGGCGAAGCTGCCTTATCTCCTGCTGCATATTCAATGTTCAGCGACATGTTTAGTAAAGATAAACTCGGTCGCGCTGTTGGTATCTATTCTGTTGGAGCATTTTTAGGTGGTGGTATTGCCTTTTTAGTCGGCGGTTATGTCATTAATTTACTTAAAGGCGTGACTTTAATTCAAGTTCCTTTATTAGGCGCACTTAAGGCATGGCAAATCGCTTTTTTAGTGGTGGGTTTACCCGGCATCATTATTGGTTTGTTATTTATCCTGACAGTTAAAGACCCAGCACGTAAAGGTCAGCAGCTCAACCAAAACGGGCAAGTTGATCAAGTTAAATTCACACAATGTCTTCAGTTTATTAAGAAACATGCAAAAACCTTTGCCTTGTCACTATTTAGGTTTTACCTTCTATGCTATGGCGCTCTATAGTCTTACTAGTTGGACACCCGCATTTTATATCCGAAAGTTTCAACTCGCTCCAACAGAAACAGGCTATATGCTCGGCACAATTCTGTTAATTGCAAATACACTAGGCGTGTTTTGTGCAGGTTGGTTAAATGATTGGTTTATCAAAAAAGGACGCCAAGATGCTCCGATGATTACCGGAGTGATTGGTATTGTTGGTCTTATTATTCCAATTTCATTTTTTACCCAAACTGACCAACTCTGGCTTTCAGTGAGCCTACTCATTCCAGCGATGTTCTTTGCATCGTTCCCTCTGGTGATCTCGGCAACTGCGTTACAAATGTTAGCGCCAAATCAATTTAGAGCACGTCTTTCTGCCCTTTTCCTTTTGGTCAGTAACTTAATTGGTCTGGGTATTGGCACAACGCTAGTAGCAATTATTACAGATAAAGTTTTTGGTAATCCATTAATGGTGGGTTCTTCTTTATCTATCGTGGGTGGTCTGTCTTGTGTACTGGCTTTAATTTTGCTCTTCAAAGGCTGCAAATTCTTTAGTGAAAGTATGAAGCTTGAAAAATTAAATTAATTGAAGCAAACACCTGCTATTTAACACCGCTCCCTATAAGAACTTAGGGAGTACGACACAAATATTTCACAATACGTAATGCCTAGGACTGGCGCATCTATCTTGGAAATGGATTATGGAATTATTACACCGCTTTAAACCTCGGACTTTAGCTGTAGCAACTTTAGTATTGATGTGTGGCAATTCATGGGCTGCAAATCCGAATCAGCAAAGTGAAGATGAATGGAAATTCACTTTAAAGAATGCCTACATTAATCGTAATTTTGATAATGATGCACTCAAAGATACGGGAAGTTGGTCTCAAGCAGCATCGTTATTTTATAAGTCGAAAATGCATGAAACCCCACTGCAAATTGTAGACAAGCCAATTACAATTGGTGCAGATGCTTCTGTTCAATACGCAGTACGTTTAAGTTCAGACAAACATGTCGCCGACACCGTTTTGCCTTTTAATAAGGAAACCCAATCTCAAGCATCGGACTATTTAAAATACGGTGCTACATTAAAGTTGGGTTATGACAAAACACTTTTAAGTGTGGGTGAGCTTTGGTTGGATTTACCCGTAACTGCTGTCGATGCCAGTCGTCAGTTACTCACTTCGTATTGGGGAACCAATCTTAAGTCGCAACTTTCAGATCAGCTTTATGCCGAAATAGGTCGGGTTGAAAAAGTGTCTCCACGAAACGAAGAAGACTTTAAAAAGTTTTCCTTCACGGCAAATGGAATTACCAAAGAATCTGGATGGCTTAAATTATATTGACCTACGCTACCAATTTACGCCGTCACTCAAAGGTGAATATTACTTTGGTAATTTAGAAGATCTGTATAACAAACACTATGTTGGACTGGAACATACGTGGAAGCAGCCAACTTTTGCCCTAACTTCCAAGTTTAAATACTTCAATGCGAAAGATGATGGCAATACTTTTGATATTGATGCGCAGAATATCGGCCTACTTGAAACTGTAAAAGTGAAAAACCATACCTTTGGTGTGGGCTACCAACAAATTATCGGTGAGTCGGCCTATCCACTACCAGATGGCTTCTTACCTGAAACCTATTTCATTAACTGGAACGCAACAGGTTTCTTTAAAGAAGACGAGAAGTCTTACCATGTGATGTACGGCTACGACTTTAAGGACTATGTACCAGGCCTAAACGCGATGGTGAAATATGTGTATGGGCATGACTTTAAAGCAGCCAATGGCGAGAAAAACCATGAAACTGAGTCGAATGTGATTCTGAACTATGCGTTTCAGCAGCCGTTCTTAAAAGGTGTTGCTCTGCAATACATTCGGATTGATTACAACGTCAAACATGGCAATGACTTTGGTGAAGACCGTTTATTTGTCAATTACACCAAGAAGTTCTAAATATAAAAAATTACCCCCTAAATTTTAGGGGGTAATTTTTATCCTAATTTATTGACCAACCTTAAAGGCAAAACCTTCATTGCAATACTCATCGGCAACCATGGCCACTTTGGTACATAAGCTTTCACTGGTTGTTTTTCGATAGCTTTGACGAGTGCTTTGCACCCTGTTTTAGCATCGACTTCAAATGGCAAATGTTTAGCACCTTCATTCATTTCAGTGCGAATGTAACCCGGGAAAATGGTTGAAACTTTAATTGGGGTATCCAGTAACTCAGCACGAATACCTTCAGCCAAGTGAGCAACCGCAGCTTTACTTGCTGCATAGGTCGATAAATGTTTTGGTAATCCACGCATGGCACTCATGGATGACATCACCACCAAATGGCCTGCATTTTGCTCTCTAAAAATTTCAACCGCAGCTTCACATTGTGCTAAAGCAGAAATAAAGTTGGTTTCAGCGGTGGCTTTGTTAATTTCAAAATTGCCTTTACCAATACGGCGACCATTTCCAACTCCAGCATTGACAATAATTCGGTCTAAATAACCAAACTCTTGCTTAAATGCACGAAAAACTTCAAAAAACCTGATCGTAATGAGTCACATCTAGACTTTTTGCAATCACCTGAATGCCATATTCATTTTCAAGTTCGGTTTTTAGAGTTTCTAGTCGGTCTAAACGGCGTGCACAAATCGCCAAGTTATAACCTTTCGCTGCAAATTCATGAGCCATACCCGCGCCCAGACCAGAACTTGCGCCTGTAATTAAAATTGTCTTTGCCATGCTTTTATCCTTATTTTTAAATCCATGTCAGTAAATCTGGACGTTCAGCTTTGATAAAATGATGTTCATTTAAACTTAAAACCTGAGCTTCATTTCCAACTAAACGTAAAGTGGTGAGACTTGTATTGGTAATTGCCCAGTTCAAGGCAAAAGTTCGATTTGGACTCAGTTCAAGCAATTTGCCAATTGCTACAGAAATCACACCACCAGAGGTAAAAACGACTGCATAACGAGGTTTAGTTTTTGCTAATTCATCACAAAGTTGTTGTAGTGCCGTTTCAACTCTATCTTTAAAATGCGGCCACGACTCATCATATTCATGATGAAAGTCACCATCGGTCCAGCGTCCAATTGCGCCTTCAAATATTTTGGCAAGATAGGCACGCGGATTCTGTTCTTGTGCTACATCAGCTTTTAACAGTTCAGGTTGTTCAAAACGCGGTTCATAACGTGCAAAAACCTGTTGATGGTTAAACTCGTTCCATAAACTATTGTGATTAATCACCGCATCGGGAAAACATTCATTTAATGCGAGTTGTGCAGTTTGCTCGTGGCGCTGCATAGTACCTGCAACAACATAAGGTTGTTCTTTCAATATTTGTTTAAAATAACGGCCTAATAAAGTCGCTTGAGCCTCGCCATTTTCAGACAACTCATCATAGTTACTTTTACCAAATGATGCCTGTCCATGTCTTACCAGATAAATTGTGGTCATTTTCTTAAAATACCCTGTATTTTCTGTAGAGATTGCTGAGCAAATTCCGATTCTTGAATTTTTTGCTGCCCAATAAGTTTTAAAGCTCTTATATGTAACGCATGAATGACGATCCAGAAATCTTTAAAAGCTGGATTTCGCGTTTGTTTATGGTAATAGCGGTAGTAAATTTGCTGAGCGATCACTGCTAAACGAAATACACCAAAGACTTCATAAAAAGCCCAGTTTTGAGGGTTCAGACCTGTTTTTTGTAGGTAATAATCAACAACTTCTTTACGAGAAAACATTCCCTTTAAATGGGTAGGCTGACGGCGTGTCGATCTAAAAAATCATGTTATCCGTAGGCTCAACCCAATAGGCCAAAGCACTGCCTAAATCCATTAATGGATCACCCAAGGTTGCCATTTCCCAATCCAGCACGCCAATCACTTCAGTTGGATGCTCTGGATCTAAAATCACATTATCAAATCGCCAATCGTTATGAATAATACAAGTCGTAGAGTCTTGAGGGATATTATCATTTAGCCATTTTCGAACGTATTTAAATGAAGGAACATTGAGCGTTTTAACTTTTTCATAGCGCTTGTCCCAACCTTCAACTTGTCTGCGGCAATATCCCACTCCTTTACCCAATTCAGCTAAAGGCGTGTTTTCATAAGGAACTTGGTGTAATTCAATGAGCTTATCAAGCACATTTACACAAAGTTGATGGACATCTTCTTCATTAAAGCCAAGCTCAGGCGGTAATTTTGCACGAGGAATAATTCCCGCAATACGTTCCATCACATAAAAATCACAGCCAATGACACTTTCATCCTGACAAAGTGCCACCATTTTAGGAAGTACCGGATAATAAGGCGCAAGATTTTTTTTGCACCATATATTCACGGGCCATATCGTGAGCAGACTTCGCTTTTGTTCCTTTAGGGGGACGTCGTAAAATTAAATCGGTATTTTCATATTTTAAACGATAAGTCCAATTTGAAGCCCCACCCGTATATTGAGTAACGATTGCTGGACCGACCAACTCAACGCCTTGGTCTTTCAACCAGCTTTCAACTGCCCCAATATCAAGTTCCTCACCTTCACGTACTTCACCGCCTATATCAATTACCGACATTCTAATTTCCTTTAAACTTATACTTTCTTATGACGACCGTAACCACGTTTGGCTAACTCTAATTTGGCAATCATGCCTTTATGTACTTCATCTGGTCCATCAGCTAAACGTAAACTGCGTGCTTGAGCAAAGAAACCTGTTAATGGTGTATCTCTTGAAACACCCGCGCCACCATGTAGCTGAATCGCCATGTCGACTACTTTTTCTAAAACACTTGGAGCGACCACTTTAATTGCAGATATTTCTGTTAAAGCGGCCATATTCCCTAAAGTATCCATTTTATAGGCGGCATACAAGGTTAAAAGCCGAGCTTGATCTATCGCTACGCGTGCATCGGCTACCCGTTCAAGGTTCCCACCGAGTTTTATAATTTCTTTTCCAAACGCCGTTCTAGACATCCCACGGTCAATCATCAGTTCTAAAGCTTTTTCAGCAGCTCCAATACAGCGCATGCAATGGTGAATACGACCAGGTCCTAAACGGCCTTGAGCAATTTCAAAACCTTGACCAGCTCCACCAATAAAGTTATCAAAAGGTACTCGAACATTATTAAAATGAACTTCACCATGCCCATGTGGTGCATCGTAGTCACCAAATACAGGCAACATACGTTGGATTTCAACACCCGCCGTATCAATAGGCACTAAAACCATGGAGTGTTGATGATGACGGTCTTTGCTTTCATCTGGTGTGTGCGCCATAAAAATAATGACTTTGGCATTTGGGTCACCTAAACCAGAAGACCACCATTTTTTGCCATTTAAAACAATTTCATTCCCTTCTATGAGTGCAGTAGCTTGCATATTGGTTGCATCGCTTGAAGCAACATCTGGTTCAGTCATACAAAAAACCGAACGATTTTTTCCATCTAATAACGGCTGTAACCATTGCTGTTTTTGCTGTTCACTGCCATAGCGCCATAACAATTCCATATTCCCTGTGTCAGGTGCATTGCAGTTAAAAACGGTTGGTGCCAATAAACTACGACCAGTCAATTCGGCAATGTGAGCATATTCTTGAACAGTTAACCCTGCACCCAGCTTTTCATCTGGTAAAAACATATTCCAAAGACCAGCTTGCTTTGCTTCAGATTTCAGCGTTTCTAAAAGCTCGGGCCACTGCCACTTTTTCCAGTTTCCATCCGGATTTAACTCATGAACTTCTTCCCAAAATTGGGCTTCAACAGGTTCTATTTCTTCTAAAATAAATCTTCTTGTTCGCTCGACAAAATCTTGAGCTGTTTTTGATAGTTCAAACATTCTTTTTCCTTTACATCATTATCTTGTCTTTACATCACCATAACTTGAAACTTAATATGAATGAAATGATTTTATTAAATAACATCTCATGAATAATATTCATAACTTGCATGGTCTAGACTTAAGCTTTTTCCATCGAATTGATATCAATTTATATCCTCTTTTTATCGCGATTTATGAGCAAAAAAGTATTTCGAATGCCGCAAGTAGCCTCAATATTACGCAATCGGCAGCAAGCCATGCTTTGCAACGGTTACGCCAACAGCTCGAAGATGATGTATTTATACGTGTAGGCAATAAAATGTCTGCCACGCCTTTTGCAGAACAGATTTACCCCACTGTGAAGCAAGCGCTTTTAACCATTCAAAATATTAGCCAGCAGAAACATGTCTTTGACCCAACCAGTTTAAAAAACTTAAAAATCGCCGTGCATGATGAAATTGAGCCTATTATTCTTCCAAGACTTGCTCAACATTTTCAAAATCTTAATTTAGATTTGCAGTTTGTAAGTATGAAGCTAGATCGAAAACATATTATGACGGACTTGGCGACACAGCAGCTCGATTTCGTGATTGATTTAGAACAATACTTATCTCCAAAAATTAGCTTTGACCATCTGGTAACAGATGAGTTCGTCATTTGCAGTCAACTTAAAGAAGTCGATTTATCTAGTTATATCAATGGTCGACACATCGGTGTTTCATCACGCCGTACGGGTGCTTTACTTGAAGATATTTATTTAAACCAACATCAAAAAATTTCAAGAAATGTATTCATGCGCTGTCAAAACTACTCAACGGCGTTACAAGTTTTGGGAGCTCAAGCCAACGCAATATTGACTATGCCCCGAATGATTTTGCAGCATTTATCCTATAGTTCGGAAATTCGGTTGCATTCACTCCCATTTGAGATGACCAATATCAAAATGGGGATGTTTTGGCATGAAGATTTAAGGGATAATTTAAGGCATCAATTTTTGCGACATGAAATTATTAAACTTTTTCAGTAAAGCAAATTGATCTACTAACGCCTACATCGTACAAGGACCTGTCATGAGTAAAGATGAACGAATAATCCAGAATCAGGACAATAAAAAAACGATTCGTCATGAAGACTACATTGCTGGTATTGGTAAAGGCATGTCAATTCTAGATAGTTTTAGTAGCAATCAACATCGTTTAAATATTTCTATGGCAGCTGAAAAAACCGGACTTACTCGAGCAGCAGCAAGACGCCATTTATTAACTTTAGAATATCTAGGTTATCTTGAGTCAGACGGTCACTATTACTATTTAACCCCCAAAGTTCTGAAATTTTCAGGGGCTTATTTAGGCGCAGCTCAGCTTCCAAAAGTGTCACAACCTCTATTAAATCTTTTAACCAACCAAACCTCTCTAATTTATTCAGTGATGGTACTTGACGGTTATGAAGCCATTACCATTGCGCGTAGTGCTGCACACCAACAAACAGACCGTGTAAATCCATACGGCCTACATTTGGGTAACCGCTTACCTGCTCATGCGACCTCGGCAGGTAAAATTTTACTGGCACATTTAAGCCAAGAAGAACAATTGGACTGGCTTCAAAAATACCCGCTACAGCGTTTAACCAAATATACGCATGTTGAAAACGATAAATTTTTAGAGTTACTACAAGAGATTCGAGAACAAGATTGGTGTTATTCACGTGAAGAACATGAATTAGGTGTTCATGCACTCGCCGTACCTATTTATGGACAAGACTTTAAAGTTGTTGCGGCTTTAAATATTGTTTCACCTACCATGAGAACAACTGAAGAATATTTAATTCAACACATTTTGCCTTTATTGCAAGAGACTTCGAGGGATTTGAGACAAGTTCTTTAAATCATACTTAGGCTATTTTCATGGGATAAATTTTATTATTTGCTTAGGCTATTTTATTGAGTGGTAATGAGTGAATGAATCTGCTTAGGCTATTTATAAAAGTAGTTAAAAGGAATTTTTAAATAACGGATGCCATTCTCCTCAGGTTCGGGGAAATTTCCTGCGTTCATATTAATTTGTATTGAAGGCAAGATTAGTTTTGGCATTGCTAAAGTTGCATCTCTTTCTTGACGCATTTTTATGAATGACTCTTTAGAAACTCGTCGGTTTAAATGAATATTGCTTTGCTTTTGAGTTTTTATGTCTGTTTGGCAGAGATATTCATCACGACCTTCGGGCTTATAGTCATGACATAAAAACATACGCATATCGTCGGGAAGTGTATAAAGCTGTTGTACAGAGTCATAGAGCGCCGCAGCACTTCCTTTGGGGAAAGTCACATCTGGCCGAACCATAATCAGGCATGAATAAAGTATCCCCCACAAAAACAGCATCACCGATAATATAGCTTAAGCAAGCAGGTGTGTGGCCTGGTGTAGGAATGTTATACGCTGCTATATCCCCTATTTTAAAATGCTCATGGTCTTCAAACAAATAATCAAAGGGCTGATTTTCATTGAATTTCTTAAAATCGAAATTATAGATAGCTGAAAATGTTTCTTGTACTATCGAGATTTTTTGACTAATCGCAATTGTACCGCCCAATTTAGATTTTAAATATTGAGCCGCAGTCATATGGTCCGCATGTACATGGGTTTCTAAAATCCATTGTACTTTGAAGTTTTGCGCCAAGACATAATCAACAATCAGATCAGCATTGGATGTTTTTGTAGTAGCCGATGCGGCATCGTAATCAAGCACACTATCAATAATAGCGCATTGAAGAGTCGCTAAATCCGCAACAACATAGCTAAAAGTATTGGTGTTTTCATCAAAAAAAATCTTTTACTACAGGTTGTTGCATAGGCTTAGTTTCCTTTATTTAAAACTTGGTAAATCAACATTCCGAATAACATAGCGACAATAAAATATAGCGCTTCAAAATATCCCAAACCAATAAGCGTTAAAGCGGGTGCTGGACAGATTCCTGCTATTCCCCAGCCTATACCGAAAATAAAAGCCCCAGCAATTAACCTTTGGTCAATCTGTGTATTTGTTGGTAATTGAATTTGTTCATTAAAAAGTGTTTTTGGATTTTTAATCGCTTTTTGAAATGGAATAAATGCCACAGCAATCGCGCCCAACATGACAAACATTAAGCTGATATCCCACTGCCCAAAGATATCTAAAAAACCTAAAACTTTTTCAGGATTAGACATGCCAGAGATCATTAAACCCAATGAAAACAAGCTACCGAATATAAAAGCAAAGATATTTTTCATAGGATTATCCCAACACATGACGAATGATATAAACAGTTAACATGCCAGCAAACATAAAAACTGCTGTCGCTATCATTGAGCGTTTTGATAACCTGCTCATGCCACAAATACCATGGCCACTTGTACAACCAGATCCGAGCCGTGTTCCAAAACCAACAAGTACGCCTGCTAACATAAGTGCAAATATATTGACTTTAATTTCAATTTCAGGCTGATAAAAATAACCATATATGAAAGGTGTAATTACTAATCCCGCAATGAACCAAAATGCAGAACCTTTAAACGTGTCTTTAGACGGCTTAATGATTTGAGCGATTAACCCACTAATCCCTACAATACGTCCATTTATATATAAATAACCAATAGTTGCAATGCCTAGTAGCAAACCGCCTAGAAAGGCATAGACAATATTTGACATAGTTTAATCCAAACAATATATGTTTTTATAATATGTATTATACGCTTATTCTTTTAGAAATACTTAAGATAAAACTCCCAAGTATATAAATTTTCTTAACAAGAAAAAGCCCCAAACTCTTGGGGCTTTTATCATTAAATTAGATCTTTAATGCCTAACTGCTCTGGCAAGCTATCCATAATTTTATTCAGTTTATTGTTCGCTGGAGACATACATCCTTTATAGTGGCTTAACTTCGTCTCTGTACCATTTGCTTGAATCCATGAAATATAATAACTAGACATATCAGTCGCGGTTTGCTGGCATCCACCAGTTTTCGCTTGTGTACCTGTTTCTGGTCGATAAGTTTTTAAATCGCTTACAAGTTTTTGATAGTCTTTTATACTGCCTTGAATTTCTTTAACGCCTATAGCTTTAGTGTATTGTTTACCTTCAAAACGAATTAAACCTGTAGGTGCTACTTCTACAGAATAGATTGGACATGCACCAAAGCATGGGCTAGAAGCATAACGAATAGTTTCTTGTGTATTCGGTGCTTGCTGAACAGAAGCACAACCCATCAAAGCTAAACCAGATAAAGTTGCAAGAACTAAAAATCTCATCGTATCACCTATTATTATCAAGTGGCTTTAATTTATCAAATCATACACTTCTTGTCATTAAAGACTATTTTTTGTGATTGTTTTCATTAATTCATATCTGTCTATGCTTAGGCTATTTTTATAATAATCAAATATTATGATCTAAATCGCATAAAAAAAGGCCCATCTTGCGATGAGCCTTAAGCCAATAAAAGCTTAAATTCCTGAAATACAAATTATTACTGGGTAGTAATAACCTGCGATGACCATTCTAACGTAATACTATAAATTATATAAATATAATATAAATATATATTTACGCTTGTTTTTCCAGCAAAAAAATCCTACTTTTTAGGACTAAAAAGTCAATAATGTTTATTTCTAATTAAAATTCACAACCTTAAGTTAAACAAAACTTAATAAACAAATAGATTTTATTTATAGGTAAAACATTGTGAAAAAATACCTAATCGTTCGACTATATCTAGTGTTCAAGCATTATCAATCGTAGGAATATTTTAGGTTTTGCAATAAGTTAAAGCACTTTTTTATTATTTGGTAAAGCTATCTAGTTAAAACAATAGGAATTACTCTATTATTTTAATATAAAAAATGTATTAAAGTTAAAGGCAAAAGAAGAATGCTCTTCTTTTGCCCATTAAGTTACTTCTCTAAACTATATGCGATTATATAATCGCCATGATCAGGAGACTGGCGAGCTCCGCCTGCCGTAACAACCACATATTGTTTACCTGTTTTCGGTGAAACATAGCTGATTGGGGTTCCTTGGCTACCTACTGGCATACGTGATTTCCACAGTTCTTTACCTGTAGATGAATCAAAAGCACGTAAGTAGTAATCTTGTGTTGCTGCAAAGAAAACCAAACCGCCTTGCGTTGCCATTGGTCCACCAATAGTTGGCATACCAATTGGTGCTTTTAAGCCCATTTTGATACCCATAGGCCCTGTATCTTCAACCGTACCTAGCGGTACTTGCCATGCGACTTGACGTGTTTTTAAGTCGATCGCAGTCATGGTACCAAATGGTGGTTTTTGACACGGAATGCTAAGAGCCGACATAAAGCGGTTTTTATTTACTTTAAATGGCGTACCTTTCATTGGTACAGCACCCATACCTGTGTTTACTTTCTCTCCACCACTCGCCTGAATCTTAATATCTTCAGGGGTCTGTTCCATTAACTGAATCCATAACCCAAGACGCATATCATTCACGAACATATAGCGATGAGTCGGATCAAAAGCAATGCTACCCCAGTTCATGCCACCCAAAGAGCCTGGGAAACTTAGTGAAACATCAGTACCTGGGGCAGTAAATAGACCTTCGTAACGCATTGACTTGAAGTTAATACGGCACATGAGTTGGTCAAACGGCGTTGCACCCCACATATCTGACTCAGTTAAAGTCTGATTACCGATCTGTGGCATTTCAACTGATCGTGGTTGAGTCAGACTATATTGTTCACCCAGAATATTTGCAGGTTTAACAGGCTGTTCAATCACTTTAGTAAGTGGTTTACCCGTTACACGGTCAAGTACAAAGAATTGGCCTGATTTGGTTCCAATTACAACAGCTGGTTTAGTCGTACCATCTTTTAATGGGAAGTCAACTAAACTCGGTTGCATTGGTAAGTCAAAGTCCCATAAATCATTATGAACAGTTTGATATACCCACTTTTCTTTACCCGTTGTCGCATCAAGTGCCAAAACAGAAGTGTTGTACTTGTGATCTAACGGATTACGGTTACCACCCCAAATGTCGACAGATGAACTACCCATAGGTAAGAACACCGTATTCATTTGCGGGTCATACGACATTGCAGCCCAAGAATTTGCCGAACTACGTTTATAAGTTTCACCCGGTTTAAGAACATAATTAGGGTTTGGATTACGCGGGTCAAATGCCCAACGAAGTTTACCCGTAATGACGTCATAACCACGGATAACACCTCCCGGCATATCTGCTGCAACGTTGTCGGCAATACGGCTACCGACCACAATGGTTGTACCCGCAATAGTCGGTGCAGAAGTCACTTCAAAACGTGGAGCTTTAGTTCCAGCCCCCAGACCTTCTAACAAATCAACTGTCCCATTTACACCAAAATCAGCACAGCGCTGACCGTTATCTGCATTGACTGCAATTAAACGACCATCAGGTGTATTGGTATATAAACGACGTGGACATGTCGTATTGGTTGCAACTGTGGTTACTGCATTTGCACCAGCCAAAGTTGGTTGTACAAGTGGCTTGGTTGAATCGAAGTATGCAACGCCACGGCAACGCTCCCAAGCATCGGCTTTAGAGTTCACTTCAGCTTTCCAAAGCTGTTTACCAGAGTCCGCATCAATCGCAAAAATATTATTATGTGGTGTACATAAGAAGACTTTATTTCCAACTTGTAGCGGCGTCATTTGGTCTTCAGCACCGTTACCACTACCCGTTGTTAAATCGCCTGTTCTAAAACGCCAAGCTTCTTTTAACTTATGAACGTTATCTCGGTTAATTTGATCGAGAGCGACAAAGCGACTACCGCCTGCATCATTACCATAATTTTCCCAATTCACTTGTTTTTTAGCAGGATCAACGGGCACTAAAGGTAGTTTTTCACCTGAACTTGCTACTGTTGGATGTGGTTGGAACATTTGATAGAACGCAATCAACATACCAACAACAACTAATCCACCTACCGCATAGGATGAAGATGCCAAACTGCTTTGGAATTGGTAACGTCGAATTGCAGGTAAGGTAAATAACAATGCAGCAAAAAGACCAGCAGGAAACATTAACCGCGAGAATAACGGCCAGAATTCCCAACCTGCATCAATCAAGCGACCAAATTACGGTGCCAACAAAAACAGCCGCAAAAATCCAGACACCAAGCACCTTTTTACGAAAAATACTAAATGCAGAAATGGTAATAAACAGCCCTGCGACGAGGAAATACCAAGATCCACCTAATGACACTAGCTTTCCACCGCCTACGATGTAAAAAACACCAGTAGCCAATAAAACTAGGCCTAATAGAAAACACCATATTTTGAATAAGATATGAAACTTAGAATCTGACTCAGACATAGATCCTACTCCACATATACTGAACACAATAGTTCAAGCATTTGGGCCAGTTAAACTATGTCTAACCAGCCATCAACATTGTTAAAAATTGACTTTTACGCTAAGACCAGCCACCCAAGCATCATCGACCGCTTTTACACCGGCAGGTTGATGGATATATTGAATATTTGGACGTAACATAACGGCCGGAGACCATTGGTAGGTATAGTTCAATTCGACATTTAGCTCGTCGTCTTGAATTGGAA
This sequence comes from Euborellia annulipes, assembly GCA_023213315.1. Lineage (NCBI taxonomy): Eukaryota > Metazoa > Arthropoda > Insecta > Dermaptera > Anisolabididae > Euborellia > Euborellia annulipes. Next base: position 11,464 of record JAKCPI010030313.1, on the reverse strand, counting down.
TATAGTCAGATGCAATCGCATCATAGCTATAATATCCACGACTTTCGTTCGTTGCGATCTGCTTATCTTTAGCACGATCATTGACCACATAATTGGCAATACCAAAACCAATCGAATCGTTTGGACGGCTATCAAATGGCCCCTTATACCAAAGGGCAAGTTGTTGAGTACTTTGAACAAAAGTGGTTGCTTTATCATTTACAACACCGTTCAAGCTTACGTATAAACCACGTTTAGGGTCTTCACTTTTATGGGTAAGTTGTTGCTGAGCATTAATCCAGAAACTTTGTTTTCCATCATGAACTTTGCCCGCAGTTTTAATGTCATTCGCTTCTGCGGTTGAGTACAACGCCCCTACTTTATATTCACCCGGTAAGCCATTAAAAGCAGCAAGTTTTGGTTTCCATGCAAGTTCAACTGGTATAGTTGCGCCTTCTACGTTATTCATATCCAGATTAAAGCCATCACTATTTGATTCGGTTTTAATGTTGTCTGGATTGACTTCATACGCACCAATTCCAAAAGTCCACTCAGGCGCAAATTGATATTTAACGTTTACAGCCCAAACACCGACTGGCGAGTTATACCAAATTGAACCGATTGACTTTCCTAACTGCCCACCACAAAGCAATAAGTTCTGAAATTCACATTGAGAACCATTAAAGTCTTCAGACATGCCCATACGACCGACTTTGACCTGTACTGTGTTATCAGCAAAACCTTTTTTGACCCATGCTTGAGATAAACGCCAGATTTTACCGCGACCATAAATCTCTTGAGCATTGCCTAATTGGCTAGAACGCGGGTCTTTAATACGCTCGAGAGTTAATGCATTGCCGTCACGTTTAGTCACGACTAAGCTCGCTGTGGTATCTTTCCATCCAGCAATTTTTTCTAAATCGAAGTTTGCACCTAAAGAAAGTTGTGCAGCATTTTCAAAAGTATTGCTGTCGTTATAACCACCATCTAAATTTGTAGCAGCTTGGCTCATGATAGAAGCTGTAAATTTATAACCCTGTTGCTCTAGCTGCTGACGTTCACCATTCCAGTCGCCAAGTAACCATTGACGGTCTTGTGACCACGGCTCATTCGCAAGCACAAATTGACTGCCTAATACAGCAATCGTTAACACACTCAGTTTCATTAAATTCGGCATTTTAAGTCCCTTTTATCATTTCTATATTTCTATGCTGCGCCTCAGTTTGAGGCGCTTCCCTTATTGTTATTATTTAATTTGTACGACCGAACTAAGTTCAGACGTCGCTCCAAAGCGATCAGTGATATTCGCTGTAATTGAGGCAACTTTTACAGTTGGCTTCCAATTCGCTTTTGCATTACCTTGCGCATCTGTAGCAACAGTTATTGCCCCTGAATATTGCTCAGCCTCTTTTGATGCTGCATTTTGATTTCCAAAGAACTCAACTTGATAACGTTGATTTGGTAAACCATTAATCTCTACAGCAACTGAACCATTATTAGCGGTTAATTTAGGTGCTTTAATTGCTTGGTTAGGTTGAGCATTACAGTCTTGTTGATTTGGTTGAGTACATGTTTTTTGTTGTTTAGATGGATCAACAACCACACCACCACCACGAGAACCTACGAATCCTTCATGCTCAAGTGCTGGTACACCAAATACAATTGCACCTAAACGCTGATTCGGTACACATGAACCACCCGCTTCACAGCGCTTAATATCTTTACCATTGTCCCAAATCAGGTTTTTAGTCAATGTAATTTTTGCATTTGCATCTTTTTCAGAGCGAATCGCGACACCAATACGGTTACCATGAACTCTGTTGCTATCGAGAATGTTGCCATCGCCTGTCATGTTAAAACCAATCGAGTTATTGGTCATTTCGTTGTAGGCAATATAATTACGCTTACCCCAGTTAATCTGTAAACCATCTGAATAGTTTTCGAATTTGTTACCCACTACGGCATTGTCATTACCCCACAAAATTTCAATACCTTGTGATGGCTCTGGATTTGCTTTGGTTGAAACAAAATGGTTATTTGCAATTAAGTTAAATGCAGCACCACGGGTTAGCTCTAAACCATCACCATTGTCTTGGAAAATATTATCCAACACTTTGTTGTTATTGGTGGTGGTTGCAGTTGGGTTACCTTGTCCATCATCACCAGTAAGCATGACACCCGCACCACCGTAGTTATTGCTAATACGGTTGTGTTGAATGAGGTTGTTGCTTGAACGATTAATCAATACACCAATACAGAAACGATGAATATCCAGTCCTTTTAAAGTAACGTTATTTACATCCCGTAGTACTAATCCCGGTAAAGTCATCGTACGCACATTGGTCCCATACTGCTCAGGGTTTGCGCCTGGGCAAGCTTTCGCACCTTCGCCTTTAATATAATTTGAACCATCAATCGCGATATATTCACCAGTTTTATCCCACTGGGTACCAATGATTTTGACTGGCGCTTTAATTTCAGGAAGCGCGCTGTTTAATTTTATTGCATAAGGTGCTTTGCCCACTGCCTGAATCAAGATTTCGCTTGCTTCAGTCGGGTTAGCATTAGCTTGCTCAATTGCCCAACGTAAAGAACCTTTATTGCTATCGTCCTGATAACGGTCAACAACATAAGTCTGCGCAGCGGCTACACCTGAAACCATCAAACCTAATGCAAGAGTAGTTAAACGTAATGTATTCATTTCATCATGTCCTTATGATTTATGGGTTTGTTGGTTGAACGGTTTTTAAAATCTGTTTGAGCTTGGTCACATCAATTTGCCCTGGTGCAGAAGCTTCACCAATCATGCCAAAGCTATAACTTCCACCCATATTCGCTGTCGCAACACGAGAAATCGTCCCTAACTGTCCCATCGACATGGTCAATAATGGTTTAGTGGTTTGCTGACTTACTTTTAAAGTCGCGTTCATTAGAGTGAAAACGTCTTGTTTAGATTTTGGCATTACTGCAATTTTGAGAACATCTGCTCCCATCTGATCTTGTTTTAGTAAGCGTTTTTCAATTTCGTCTTGGCTTGGCGTTTTTTGGAAATCATGATTAGACATCACAACCAACACTTTCTTTTGATGTGCTTTTTGAACAATCTCTGAAACAACTTTTTGATCACGGAACATTTCAACATCTAGCCAGTCCATGAACGGATTTTTTAAATAAGCCTGATAAGTCTTACCATAATCCGCATCGCTAATTTCAAGCTGTCCGCCTTCGTTTTTAGTACGAATTGTGGCAATCATTGGTTTATTGCCTAAGATCTTTTTTAATTCTTGGCCCAAGGCAATCACTTGCTTTGTGTCACTGGCAAAACTCAATAAATCGATACGAAATTCTGCCAAATCAGCATCTGCTGTATTTGCAATCACTTGAGCTTGTGCCAAAGCTTGTTCTTTGTTTTTTGCTGTAATCGGAACAATCGTTTTAACAGCTATAGCCGCAGGTTGTGTTTGAGTAGCTAAAGCAACAGATTCAGCATTCACTTGTGCTGTAAAAAATGGAAGTGCAAGCAAACTTAAACTTAATAATGTTTTCATGTTCATATCGTTCATCCTTAAAAGGCTACACGCATCCATGGGCGATCATGTGTAGCCTTGGGTGTTTCTTAAATATCAAAAAATACGGTTTCATCATCGCCTTGAATACGAATATCAAAGCGGTAAATAACTTCACCATTTTCTTCAGAACGTTTTGCAATAAGGGTCTGGCGACGCGGTGCCCATTCAATGCTATTTAGAATTGCATCATTAGCATTTGCTTCGGCTTCATCTTCAAAATAAACACGTGTATGAAGACCTAAGTTAATACCACGAGCAAATATCACTAAAGCGATATGTGGCGCTTGAGTTGAACCTTTACGTCCAGCAGTTGCACCCGGTTTAATTGTATTAAAGCTCCAAATACCCGTTTCAAAGTCTGCACCTGTACGGCCCCAACCTTGAAATGCCGGATCAGCTTTTTGCTCACGTATATCAGCTTGGCTTGGGTAAATACCATTTGCATCCGCCTGCCAAATCTCGATAAGCACATCACGTAACGGTAAGCCCAACCCGTCAAAAACCTGACCTTCAAGACGGATACGTTGGCCTTGGGTTTGGTCTTGTACAAGCTGGTTATTAAAGTTGTTTTCAAACACTTCGATATTTGCTTGTTGTGGCAACAAACCAATGTGAACGTAAGGACCACCTGTTTGAGATGGAGTTTCTTTTAATTCCTGAAAATTCCAGTTATTCATGCTAAGGCTCCTGATTAAGTCAAATCATTTTCGAAGTAAGTCGCTCGACGACCACGCAAAGTGATGTCAAAACGGTAACAACGGCTATCAGCTTCGATAAAGTTGTTTTTATCTTCTAGTGCAATCAATGCACGACGTTGATCTTCAGAAGGAATCGTTTTTAAGATCGGGCAAGTATCGATGAGCGTATCGCCTTCAAAATAAAACTGTGAAATTAGACGCTGAGCCCAGCCATCAGCAATTAAAGAGAAATGGATGTGTGCCGGACGCCATTCATTAATGCGGTTACGCCACGGATATGGACCCGGTTTAATGGTACGGAAAATATAAAAGCCATTTTCATCGGTTAATGTACGACCACAGCCACCAAAGTTAGGGTCCATCGCACCAATATATTTATCGTTTGGATGACGGTAACGACCTGAAGCATTGGCTTGCCATACTTCTAAAAGTGCATTTTTTACAGGACGACCAAATTGATCACGAACATAGCCATGAACAATGACACGCTCACCAATTGGCAAACCATCTTTGGCATAGTTCAAAATCAAATCGTTATCTTTTGGGCCAAACAGATTTGAAGAAAAATGCGGTGCAGTGACTTCAGTTAAAGTCTCATTAATAGAAATCAATGCATTTTTTGGCGAACGTAATACACTTGTTTTATAACCTGGCGTATACGCTGGTGGATGATCATCTGTATTACGTTGGGCGTAAGCACCCCAGCTATGTTGTGACATCTTTATCTCCTTAATCCTGTTCTTTCGCTGCAACTGGGCTTACTTCTATCCCCAATTCTTTAAAGACTTCTTCAGCCATATGCATTGCAGCGTTTGCAGCAGGTAAACCTGCATAGAGTGAGCTATGTAAGATCAACTCTTTTAAATCTTCTTTAGTTACACCATTGTTGAAACATGCACGTAAATGCATACGTAATTCATCTTCGCGGCCCAGAGCCAATAAAATTGCAATGGTGACTAAACTACGTGTATGGCGTGGTAAGCCTGGACGAGACCACACTTCACCCCATGCATAACGACTAATAAAATTTTGAAAATCTTGGTTAAAGTCATTTAGATTTTGCAAAGACCGACCCACATGCTTTTCACCCAAAACTTCAGTCCGCACCTCAATGCCTTGTTTATAGCGTTGTTCATCATTCATTGTGATAGACCTCTATTAAGTTGCATCGGTATGCGCAACAAGTGATTTAACAAATACAGCAACAGCCGCAGCAGTCGCTGGAATTAGTAATAAACTGAGAATGGCGGTAAACGACCAATCATTACCCAGTAATACAGCCCCAATCCAAGCACCAACTACCGCACCAAAACGTCCAATACCTGTCATCCAAGACACACCTGTTGCACGGCATTGAGTTGGGTAGAAACGTGCACTTAAAGCTGGCATTGAAGATTGCGCACCATTAATCGCGATACCTGCGCAAAGAACCAACACAGCAAGTAAAGTTGAATTTCCTAAGCTTTGACCCACAGCAATTGCAAATAGACCAGCAGCAAAATAGAAGATGGCAATCACTCGGTTCGGGTTGAACTTGTCCATCGCCCAGCCAATAAATAAAGCACTTACCACACCACCGAACTGGAACAATCCACCAATGAATGCAGCACGCTCCATTGAAGCACCTGTTTCACGCATGAGGGTTGGTAACCAACTTGTAAGCAAGTAAACAACAACCAATCCCATGAAATAGGTTAACCAAAGCAAAAGTGTTCCTTTCGCATAGGGTTTAGAAAACATAATTCCAAAAACATTTTTCTTTTGCGCTGTTTCAGTTTTTTCTTCTGGAACATAGAAAGTGCTAACGTCTTTAACTTGAGTTGGCGCAATATGATTTAAAATTTTACGTACTTTTTCAGGGTCTTTACCTTTCACAATTAAAAAGCGGTAAGACTCAGGTAAAACGAAAATCACTAAAATCATTAAAATCAGAGGTGACCAGCCACCCAGCAAAAATAAACTATGCCAGCCATAAGTCGGAATCAGCCAACTACTAATAAAGCCACCTGTTGCCATACCTAAGTTGTAGCCACAGAACATACATGTCACGAGTAATGAACGAATGCGTGTTGGACAGTATTCAGAAAATAATGTAGTGGCATTTGGCATAGCTGCCCCCAGACCAATACCTGTTAAAAATCGCAATACAACAAGGTTATCCAGATTTGTTGCATAAGCTGATGCCAAGGTAAAACCACCAAAAATCAGCATTGAAACGGCCAAAACAATTTTGCGACCAAAACGGTCAGCTGTTGGGCCAGAAACCAAAGCTCCAATAATCATTCCACCAAGTGCAGCACTCATCACTGGGCCTAACTGAGAGCGGTCAACGCCCCAATCCTGAGCCAAAGCTGGAGCGATAAAACCCATCGCAGCAGTATCGATACCATCAGTAAAAATAATTAAGAAACAGATGATTGCGATCATCCATTGATACTTACTAAGTGGAGCATCATTGATCAGTGCTTGAGCATCGATACTTTTATTTGGTGCAGCGTAATCCTGAGACGCCATATTTGCCTCCTTAAGGCCAATTCCTTTTAAACTGCTAAATTTCTAGAGCTGTTGAATAAACCGAGTTAATTCCTGAGTAAATTTTTGCGGTTGCTCAATATTAGAAAGATGTGATGCATCCACTTTCGCAAGTTGACTGTTGTTAATCGCTCGCTGCATAAACTCAGCATCTGTTACTGTAGTCACTGGATCTTCTGTTCCTGCAATCAGCAGCACTGGAATTTGGATTTGTGTAATTTCATCTCTTAAATCGGCATGCGCTAAAGCACGACATGCATTGGCATAACCTTGTGCTGGTGTATTTGCAAGACTTTGAATGGTCGTCTGTGCAACAACATTATGTTGATAGTCAAATTTTTCACTAAACCAACGGGTATGTGTGGTTTTAACCAATTCAGCCAGACCATTTTGCTCTACAGATTCTGCACGACTCAACCAAGCATCAGCCTGCCCAATTTTGGCTGCCGAGTTCGCAACAGTAATGCTATGAAAGCGCTCTGGATAATGAATACCTAACCAAAGCCCTGTAATGCCACCCATTGAAATGCCACAAAAATGAGCTTTTTCGATGTTTAAGGCATCTAAAATATCAACAACATCTTCTGCTAAGTTTTGCAATGTGGTGTCGCTAATTACATCACTTTCACCATGGCCTCGTGTGTCATATGTAATGACATTGAAATGATTTTTAAGTTCATTTACTTGTGGTTGCCACATACCATGGTCTGTTCCTAACGAATTAGAAAACACAAGCACAGGAGCATCTTTTAAGCCTTCAGTGTATACAGCTAACTGTTTACCTTGACGGTTGCTAATAGTCTGTTTCACTTTGACTCTCCTTGTGCTTCTTGCAAAACTGCATCAATCTGTTGCTGAATATTGCCTAAATAGTTTTCTGGTTTAAATATTTCCACAATTTCATCTTGGCTGAACTGTGCTTTTACTTCCTTTAACTGGCTAACGACATCGCATAAATGCTGGTTTTGTGCCATTGCTGTTTTACAAGCTGCTTCAACCACATGATGAGCATTTAAACGGCCAATTTTTGGAGCAAGTGCCATCATGACTGCTTCTGCCATAATCAATCCATTGGTACACTCAAGGTTTCGTTGCATATGCTCAGCATTAACTTCAAAACCTTGTAAAACTTCACCAGTACGGCCCAATGCTCCAGCACAAAGCTGAAAAATTTCAGGAACTGCCAACCATTCTGCATGCCACGCACCTAAGCTACGTTCATGTTCCTGTACCATACTTTGGTAAATGCTAGACATGAGTGCTGGCACACGGTTTGCTGCCGCAAGTACTGAAGCAGCCGCAACCGGATTACGCTTATGAGGCATGGTTGATGAACCACCACGACCCTTCGCTGTTGGTTCAAACAATTCAGCAATTTCGGTTTGCATCATGAGTGACCAATCACGTGCCATTTTGCCTGTATTACCAACAATCATGCCGAGCACACTTGCGATTTCTACAATGCGATCACGCTCACCATGCCAAGTACATGTAGGCGCAGCTAAATCAAGTTGCTTTGCAAATGCACTGACCACAAGTGAACCTTGATCTTGCAAAGAAGCCAATGAACCCACAGCACCGCCCAACTGAGCAGTGAGTACATGTCGTTTCATTGCTTGTATACGGTCTAAATCACGTTTAAATGCAGAAGCCCAACGTGCAAGCTTATGTCCTAAAGTAATTGGCAAAGCTTGCTGTAACCATGTACGCCCAATCATGACTTGATGGCGATATTCTTTCGCTTGTTGTAATGCAGTGGTGTAACACTGTTGAAGTTGAGCTTCCACAATGTTCAACGCATCACGACATTGCAAAATACACGCTGTGTCTAAAATATCTTGACTGGTTGCGCCCCAATGCACATAGCGTGAAGCATCTTCATCAATATCTTTAACAATTGCTGTAAGTTGTTTTACAAACGGAATAGCAATATTTCCAGCTAGTCCAGTTGCCTCTGCCAATGCTGAAAAATCAAACTTTTCTAGGGCTTGCTCAGCTACTTGTGCAATTGTATTAGCAGCATTTTGAGGAATCACACCAACTTGTGCCTGTGCTTGAGCTAGCGCAACTTCAACCTGAATCATGTATGTAATTAATGATGAATCACTAAAGATGTCAGTGACGTCTTTTTGATAAAACAAGCTGGCATATAACTGGCTCATGATTAGACTCTCTCAATAATGAGTGCAATCCCTTGCCCCACACCAATACACATTGAACACAAGGCATAACGTCCACCTGTTTGCTCAAGCTGGTTTAAAGCTGTGGTCACTAGGCGTGCACCTGAAGCGCCAAGCGGATGACCCAAAGCAATTGCACCACCGTTTGGATTTACCTTATTGGAATCATCTGGCAGACCTAAATCACGGGTCACTGCCAAAGCCTGTGCAGCAAAAGCTTCATTTAACTCAATCACATCCATTTGTTCTAATGTCAGGTTGGCTTGTTTAAGAAGCTTCTTGATTGCAGGTGCTGGAGCAAACCCCATAATGCGAGGTTCTACACCCACTGCTGTTGAAGCAATGATTTTGGCACGTGGTTTTAAGTTGTAAGCTTGAACTGCTTCGTCTGAAGCAATCAGTAATGCTGCTGCACCATCATTAATACCTGAAGCATTACCCGCAGTGACTGTGCCATCTGCTTTAACAACTGGTTTAAGCTTGCTTAAGCCTTCGAGGGTGTTGAAGCACGTGGCTGTTCATCGGTATCGATAATAATTGCATCCCCCTTACGCTGAGGGATTTCAACTGCCACGATTTCTTTAGAAAAAAAGCCTTTGGCTTGCGCGCTTGCGGTGCGTTGTTGGCTCGCCAAGGCAAACTGGTCCTGATCTGCACGATTCACGTTGAACTGTTCAGCGACGTTCTCGGCAGTCTGGGGCATGGTATCTACACCATACAATTCTTTAAGTTTTGGGTTAATGAAACGCCAGCCCATGGTGGTGTCTTCAATCTTCTGGCTACGGCCAAAAGCACTGTCGGACTTACCCATTACATAAGGTGCACGGCTCATGCTTTCTACACCACCTGCAATCACCAAATTTGCTTCACCTGCTTTAATAGCACGGGCAGCAATGGCAATCGCATCGAGTGAAGAACCACACAAACGGTTAATAGTGGTTGCCGGCACCTGATACGGTAAACCTGCAAGCAATACTGACATACGGCCGACATTACGGTTATCTTCACCGGCCTGGTTGGCACAGCCATAAATCACATCATCGACCTGTTCCCAATCTACATTCGGGTTACGCTGCATGAGTGCTTTAATCGGCACAGCACCAAGGTCATCGGCACGAACAGGTGCAAGGCCACCGGCATAACGGCCGAATGGAGTACGAATGGCATCGATGATATAAGCGTTTTTTAAAGTCATTTCCCTACGTCCTTATCCTTTTGTCGCATCAATCAAAGTTGCACCAGTCAAAGCCTGTAACTCATCAAAGCTGAGACCTTCCACTTTCTCAATCACCTTTAAACCATCTTTGGTCACATCAATCACACAAAGATCGGTGTAAATACGGTCAACACAGTGCTTACCCGTCACCGGATAGCTCAGCTCAGCCACAATCTTCGGTTCACCTTGCTTGGTCACATGGTCTGTAGTGATAAATACCTTCTTGGCACCCACAGCCAAATCCATTGCACCACCCACCGCAGGAATCGCATCCGGTGCACCCGTGTGCCAGTTCGCCAAGTCACCATTCGCGGCAACCTGAAAGGCACCCAGCACTGCAATATCAAGGTGACCACCGCGCATCATCGCAAATGAGTCGCCATGGTGGAAAAAGCTGCCACCTTCTAGCATGGTCACAAACTCTTTACCGGCATTAATCAGTTCAGGGTCTTCTTCACCTGCCGCTGGTGGAGGACCAAAAGCCAGTAAACCATTTTCAGAATGAAGGAAAATATCTTTGTCGTTAGGTAGATAGCTTGCAATCTTGGTCGGCAAGCCAATGCCCAAGTTCACATAGGCGCCATCGGGAATGTCTTGTGCCACACGTTTTGCAATCTGGTCACGGCTGAGTTTCTGGTAGCTCATGTTATTTCTCCTTATTGCTTACTGTGCGGGTGCGACTTGTACAACATGCTGTACAAAGATGCCTGGGGTAATAATGTGCTCTGGATCTAATCCACCTAGCTCAACCACTTCAGAAACCTGAGCAATGGTGACATCAGCAGCCATAGCCATGATCGGGCCAAAGTTACGTGCAGATTTACGGTAAACCAGATTGCCCCAACGGTCACCTTTGTAGGCTTTAATGAGTGCGAAATCTGCTTTAATTGGATATTCAAGTACGTAGTCTTTACCATCGATCTGGCGGGTTTCTTTACCTTCAGCTAAAAGTGTGCCAAAGCCTGTTGGGGTAAATACCGCACCTAGGCCCATACCCGCTGCCTGAATACGACACGCCAGATTACCTTGAGGTACTACTTCAAGCTCGACCTTTCCGGCACGGTACAGTTCATCAAATACATAAGAGTCTGACTGACGCGGGAAAGAACAGATGACTTTTTTAACTGAACCGGCTTTCAGCAGTTTGGCCAGACCATAATCGCCATTACCGGCATTGTTGCTGACAATGGTTAAATCTTTAACACCCAGTTCAATCAGTCCGTCAATGAGTTCAGCGGGTTGTCCTGCGGTACCAAAACCACCAATCAGGATGGTGGCACCATCTTTAAT
>JAKCPI010030312.1:0-84943 GCA_023213315.1 Euborellia annulipes | reverse complement strand
TTTTTATTAATTTTTATATATATAAATTTATTTAATATATATATTATAATTATAATTTAATATAATAATATTTATTTATATAATTTATACTCTGAAATAAATAAATATATGTATATATATATATGAAAAAATTCGAAATAGCATCTTTTTTATTTGACCAAAAAAGATTTAACTACGTTTAAGCAAGTTACAATCTATAAGACTGGTTCACACACAAATATTAATATTTTTTGGATTATATAAGGGTATGTTTAGAGTATAAAATATTCACCTCCTGAGGGATTGACGGTTGACGATTGTCGCTCGAAGCTCGCTTGCCTGTCAATCGTAGAGCTGATCCATCGAGAAGCTCCCTGGCACTTGGCACTCAAGTTGAGCTGATCCAGTTGATTGCACTAGTTGAACACTGAACATTGAAACACAATTGAACACGGAGAAAGGCAAACCTGCAAGAGGTAAAATTGTTTAAGAATCTAGGTCTAGCAATCTAGTGAAAATAATTTTCCATTAGGATTTTATGAATGAAGTATAAAGGAATACGGTATCGCAGGGATTTATTTACACCGGTTTCTTCCCTGTGTATGGCCCTGCCTATATAAGCGCCTATATTAAACAAGGGCGTTTATAAGGCCTAAGAAGGTCCCGGCCCCTCCTGAAATTTTTCAAATCTATATATGAGTCGTCCATTTTCAAAAGTGTCTAGTTGCATCGGGAACAAATTTTCAGGAAACGAGAAAAACACTGTATTTTATTAAACTCAAGAGTTAATTTATGACTGTTATGTTTATAAAATCTGTAAATAAATTAAGAACACAATTCACAAGGTCTTAGATCGGTATCATTTTCAATATACCAGTAATAAACTCTTTTAATATTCAACTAGGCACTTTTGGAAAAGTTTTTTGTAATTAGCAAGTTTTGGAATTGGACCTTTTGCACTGTAAATGCAATGGTCAGTATCCAGGGCCGCAGCAGTGTGTTGAGGGGCTCCGATTGGGAAGTGAAATGTATAAACCGAAGGTTATTAAGGTGTATACTTACATGTTTTGATGTCCGTTTTAAGACTTTATTTTCTATCTAGGGCGTGTTCTTTGGGGTCCAAAAATATTTCCCGTTCCAACTCTAAAAGAAAAAGGAATAAATTTTGTTAATTAAATGATTTTTTTTAATCGTTTAAGTTTATTGTAAAATTATACTTACGAAATAATCCAGTTGGTAAAGTACGGTGAATAATCCCCATTTAATTCTAAAATGAAGTTCCTCTCTCCTTTCTTAAGACAAGCGTGAAATCCAAGGACTCTCCGGAAGGAATATATGATGGAAAAGGTTAAAGAAGGAATAGATAGGGACATAGTCCCCCCATTAAGGAGAGTAAAGCCAGGGCAGGATTCGCTACATCCTGAAGTAGGTCTGCCTTTTTATAGGGATCATAGATGGGTTCCTACACGCTACCCAGCATTCAAGTCATAGATTATAAGATAATCTGACGATTGACGGGATTTGTAATATTAAAGTCAATTATATTTCCTTTGAATTGGTGAAAGAACTGAAATTAAAAAAAAATTAATATTAAAACAGTGCTTTATAATTTTATAATAGATTGAAGGTAATTATTTCATATTTTAAATAAACCTATGAAAGTTATTTGGGTCGGTTAAACAATAAAGGTTGTTTTTTTTGTAACAGGCCTCCACATCTCCCCCTTATAGCCTCCGCCGAACCTCTCTCCAGGACATAAATAAATTGAAAGATGTTTTAATCGATGAGACGTTTGCATCTTGACTTGAATGTTGATCGATCTGGAATTAAAAAGAATAGAATAAATACGTAATATAATTTAATAAATAAAATCAATTATATGAACTATTTATTAAACTAAAAAGAAAAGAAATATTTAATTTCTGAATATTTCTTTTTCTCTTTTAGATCATGAAATATTATATTATGGTAATATTTTATTTAAAGAATATTTATTTAAAGCACCTCTCATGTTATAAAGCTCTGACTTTTTAACTGTAGAAAAGGAGGCGAAAGAAGAGATATTTATAACATTAAATTGATTGCTTTACTTCATGAAATTTCACAATTTTCAAGTAGAATATTTACGTATATAAAATCTTAATATGTGAAATATGGTAATTCTAAAATAAAATAAATTTATGGAAAATGATAGTCGGAACATTTAGATAATTTTTTTATTTATATTTTTATTAATGTGAATTTTAAATCTCTTTAATTTTAAAAGTTAGTGTAGAGTTTTTATTTTATACAATCAAACACCAACCAAATGGTATAAATAAATATGGTAGGACCCCCTAATATATCGTATATAAAAAAAATCAAACACCAATTTTCACCATGATTAGTTTAGTCGCTACTTGCTTGTTTAAAGGGGAAATGTAATAGAACTAATCTCTCAACTTTTTAGACATTTAAAGATTTTATAATAAAAAAGGAATAATGAGACCGATTTTAAAGCAAAATAAATATATAAATTATATTATTAATTGTAATTAATCCTCTGCTGAGAGGGGAAAAATATTTATTTTATCAAAGTATAAAAGTCAGCGTTAACCATACGAAACAGATATGCTAGATATATCGTAGTAGAGTATGCAAAATAACAAGCCAGGGGATCAAGTCAGAAAGAGAGAGAGAGATGTGCTATTGCTGATATAAAAACAATTTATTCTCTCGAAAAATTTAAATAAACTTTAATTAAAAAAAAAAAGATATTTATTATTTTTACTTAAAAAAAAATTAATAAATTATTAATTAAAAAAAAAAAAAAAATTTAATTTGAGATAAAATAAAAATAGTAATTTTAATATAAATACAGAATATGATGGGACTACTCTCTAAAAACGAATTAGTAAAAAACTACTAATTCATAGTGAAATATGAATAAAGGTGGGATCAGACCGGGACCTAGCTTGTGTTTACTGACTCGAGTTCCCAATCCGAATTGAGGGGGGGGGTCACCCACTAAAACTTGACTGGAGTGACATAATCTTACTTCTCTGTTATTTGGTATATAAGTATGTCGCTGGGTGTTAACAATGTTTTTTACTTGAATGATACTATATTCCTTCCCAGCAATTTATTTCTAAATAAACTTAATAAAACTAATTATCGTTATATCAAGAAATATATTTACTTAAATTTTAAGTAAAAATATTTCTTAATTGACTATTTAAAAAATAATATTTTATTAATTAAAAAAAAATTTGGAATCTAAATTTATTTGTTTTGACTTAACATATATTTCCTGCAATTTTTAACAAAAAATACAAGTTATCTCAATATTATTATTTATTTGTATTATTATTACTTAAATAAAGCCTTATATTGCCAAAAATGTCTTTATTAAGGAACCGATCAAACAGCTGATTGAAAATGTCGGCCATGTTGGCTTCTCAGACAGCCGGAATTGAATGAACTACTTTTTGAATTAGTAAAAAATAACTAATCTAAAAGTAACCAATAAACTTACTAAATATATTAGTAGATTCTACTCAAAATGACTAAATTTGATGTAATTTTCTTACCTACTATTTGAATAAGTAAAAATTCTACTAATTCATTTTAAGAGAGTAGAGCGAGAACTTCTGGTACCAAAGTTCGAGGTTTCGCATCCCGTCCCAGACGAAAAAATTTATTTAAATTGAATTAGATATCAATCAATTGAAAAAATGGCCTCAGATGCCGAAAAAGACCTTAAACAAAATAAAAAAAGGCTAGAGATCCTAGGTTATTCCCCATTATATTACCTCCGCCCCATTCTGGTGTGGATTGACAACATTGATAACTTTCAACTCTAAGGTTCGGATCCCACAAAGTTCAATAAAAATTTATTTATCGGCGGAATATATATGTCAAAGGTTCAAATTTTATTTTAGGAATTCTTCAAACTCACTAATAAATAATTCGGAATGACTTGTAAACTAGAATGTTAATTATTGTATGTAAATATAGCAATGGCTGCCTCTCTCCCTCTCCCTATGTTGAGTTTCAATAAACAATCATTACACTAGTATCATATTCATTAATAATTTCTCACCGTGCAACTCCGAAGTTGTATTCCATGTTTAGGACACATATTGCATGCACCCGAAGTTATAGGTAGAGATAAATCATTAGGATAATTAACTCATCATCCAGTCAATTACAACATGTTACATTAAGCCTAGACAATGAAATATTTATGTAAACTATTGTCATTAGTTGAATCTTATGGGAAAATGTCAAAATAAAGTGCTTTATACTCAAATAGAATAAATTCGAATCTTCTTTACGACTTTTGATAAGTACTATATTGGGTTACTAACAAGTTGAAAAGCTCATATAAGACGGGGACTGAACTTATACCATTTCTTGTTCAAAACGACAGAGTTGGAAATGACTTGGCAAAGATTAAGATGCCCTTGAAAAGATTTCGAACGTTGATGGGCTTTCTATCATCAACACGCGAATTGTCAGATTCGCGGGTGAAATCAAATAAAAAAAAGATAGAAACGAAGATTAAATGTAATTTCTATTTTTAAAACAAAATTAAATTTTTTTTTTGAGAAATTTTAAGGAAATTTAAGAAAATTGAATTCAAAAACAAGAACAATGGGAGAAATAATATAAACGTATATTAATTGTTAATGAATGCGTTGGTTGATTTTTTATTTTTTTTATTTTTGCCTGTTGGCCATAGGCGTTGGTTGATTTCAATGGAAGAAAAAAATTAATTTTTCTCCTAAACTATTGGATACATTTTCAAGGCGTTTTTTTTTTTTTTTAATAAATAGCGAATTTTCTGGGGTCGTTTTAGGCTATCATTAATTCACATTAAAGGTCAGAGCACCTCCTCCCTTTTAAGGAATTCCAGAATTTTCCCTTTGACAAGTATTGGGTTCTATCTCTCTTTATGAGAAAAATTAAAGTCACTTAAAAAAATAATTTAATTAAAATTTTAAAAAAATCATAAAAATTGTTATATTTGAGAAAATTTCTTAGGTAAAGAAATTTGCTGTGACTTCCTATCCTATGGAAGGGACGTAAAGAAGATTCCCTCTCTGTGATGAATGGAGTAGGCTACACCCCGGTGCTGAGGGAGTCCCTCCTCAAAACTAGGACATCCCTCCTAACAAGAAGGGGTTGGATAAAAGGAACCAGAAATAAGGCTTAGTTCTCTTGGTAAATAATGTAACTCAACAGGGTGCCGGTAGATGGCTACGACTAGAGGCCGTTTGGGTTTGAGGTGTGTGTCTATAAACGTGGATCCCGGAAGGAATTTCAATTTCAAATAATAAAAATAAAAGGTAAAGAAATTTAAGTTTATAAGTTTTTAACGGTCAATTTATTATTATTATATAATAAGATAAAATATTATTGATATCGCAAAAAAATTTACTATTTAGTTCTCATAAAAAATATTCAAATTTATTTGTATTTATTTCTATTGAAAATCCTCTTGCGAGTTGTTATAATGGGAGCGCCTGCAAGATACTACTCTTCGTACACGAATGAAATTCTGGTAGAAAGTGAAAGGCGAACTGAACCCGAGTAGAAGGGTTATATTATGCCAAATAAAAAAATAACCTTATCTTCAATTAAAGTGTAAGTCTACTGGATATGTTTGTTAAAATAAAAGATTTTCAACACTGCTTTTCTGCTGAATTTTTTTTTTCTCTTTCTATAAAAATAATCCAACTGGAAGAAGCGTGAGTATGATGGATGTAATAATAAAATTATGTTATCTCTCTAGATTTTGACGTCTCCAATCCTAAATTTGACAGACTTTTATTAATTTGGTTTACTTTCTATTTTCATTTTACACCTCGGCAAAATTCAAAAGAAATTTCATCTCATTGTTGTTTCTTCAATGGTTTGTTAGAAATGAATAATCATTCCTGACAAGAAATAATAATAAAACAAAGAACGTGAAAAGGGAGAATATTATGTTTTGTCTTTATTAATTCTTACATATCTTTATTTAGAAAATTAAGTATCACTTAAAAAGAACTTAATTTATCCAACTTAATACCTCGGATATTTTATTTTGTGTTAAGATAAAATATATTCTATTCATCTTTTTTTTTATGACCAAGTGAAAATAAAAAAATTTTAAACACATAAAGAAATTATTATTTGTTTGTTATCTTAAATTTTTCAATAAAAATTTATCGTATATAAAGCGCTAGCCATTCACTTCCTGTGTGTGATGTATGTACGTCAGAGAGGGAAATTAAAATTTTGCAATTTGCTGGCTTTGCCACTGGTAACTTTATACTTAGTTTTGAGTTTAAGGGAGAGTGACACATGTGGTAGGCTTTATAAATTTTTTTTTTGAAGGGAGGAGAGCCGAAATCATACTTGTTAAAAGAAGCATTTCCAACGCAAAATTTTCTACAATTATGTAAAATTTTGTGTGGCTCAGGGCCACTCGAACCCGATATATCTCTGTGTTATATATATCGTTATCTATTGAACTCACTAAAATTTTGAAAATATATTAATTTCACCATTCCAATTAAACTACTCAAAATACTGGAAGCTTAAATTTTTGTATTTACAATAGCCCATTAATTTTTTTACTTCCTCTTACCTATATATGAATGACCCCCCTCCCCCCTAAGGCATGAAAATAAGCTTTTAATCAAAATCTTCTAAAGAGTACTAGTACTTTTTCAATTTTTTCGATTTTCTCAAATTTCCATTCACGAATTTTTGTTAAAATTCAAAAATCAATTAATTTTTTAGATTTTCTTTAAAATGTATATTCTCATTTTGCCCTTGAAATCTTTTGAAGCACACTTTAGGAAAGATAGGAGAAATGGTTGCCATGGTAACAGAATATAAATATTTTCGCATATTTATAAATTTTACATCTTGAATTCTAATATATCGGCAGAAACTAAATATATCTGGATACAATAAAATCTGGTGTGACAAGCACAGATCACAACTTTCGTTTACTGAAGGTAAGAAAAAGTTGTGTGCTGTGCTAACAGTCACACCAGATTTTTTTTCAATGGTATCAAATTTTGAAGAAAGATTTAATAAAAAAAACAAAAATATTATTTCTTTTTAAATATATCAAAACATAATGATTAATTACATCAATAAGGGGAAAAATTTAAGGGAAAAAAATAAAATGATCAATCATAAAGAAATTCGGTTTTAAAATGCTAATTAGAACAGTCTAGTTTTATGGCCGGTTCTGTTTCCCTTTGAACATAATTTATTTTAAATATACGTGAACTATGAATCAACTGGAATTTAATGGACACCAGGAGACTTCTTATCTTTATTCAACTTGTATATTTTTATACAATTTCAAAGTGAGATAGTTATTTAAACAACTATAATTCTGTTTTTATTAACCATAGATAGAAATCTACAAATCTGGTGTGACTGGTCTCACAGCACACAACTTTCTCTTACCCTTGGTAATTGAATGTTGTATTCTGTGCTTAGCTCACCAGATTTTTTTGTATCGACATATATTTAATATATAATGTAAAATTTATAAATATAGAAAAACATTTATATTTTGTTACCATGGTAAACATTTCTCCTATCTTTCCTATGAAGTACAAGAATAAAGTGTGCTTCAAACAATTTCAAAAGGAACTCTTAATCAAAAATTCTTTCCTTTATTTTAAATGCATAATTTGATTTTATTGATAAAAAAAAAATTTTTATCTTTGTTTTTCAAAAAATAGGCTATTAAACAAATACAATAAATATTTTATTTAAAAACCTTTACGTCATAGAGACTTTATCGATATTTTAATGATGAACCCCCCCCCCCCCACCCGTGGCAGAAGGGTTAAAGATAATGACAAATGACAATATTGATAATCAAAAAGCCAAGAGGTATGGGTTCGGATCATATGAATTTATTTAAAGTATTTCGATACCAAATAAATGTCTGCATCCCAATAATTTAAAGCTTAAATGGCCCAAGATGTCAAAATGACTTAAAAATCACATGGCCATAACATAATTCTTTTTATAAAAATATTCATTATAAAAATATATATTTTTAAATGATTATTAATTAAGATGAAAAAAATTTCGATGGAAATTCGATTTCTTAAAAAAAAAAGTCGGTGCGTAAAACGCAAGACTTCATGCGTCGTGCGTAACGTCTTAAGCCAGCAGCTAGGAAAACAACGGGTTGCCTAACTAACAGGCGACTCCATTAGACAAACAAAAAAGAACATTTTTTTAGCTAGAAATGAAAGTAGGCGCCTGCCTACGTATGGCAATGTCAAATTGAGTTTGTCTTTAAAAACAAAAAAACTTGAAAACCCAAAAATTAAATACATTTGGTGTGACTAGTAGCCCAGCACATAACTTGCTCTTACCTTCTTCGGTAATTGAAAGTTATGCTTATAAAAATATTTTTTTTATTTTTTATTTTTAAACAAGATATACAATAGGAGAGAAAGTATCAATAAAATTAATAAAACATTACACTTTCATTTTATACATTGTTTTTTAAATTTATATAGGCCTATTAACAACAAAAAAATATATTTTATACATGATAAAAAAATATATTTTTCAGATTATTTTTGCATAATAAAAATAAATGAGTTTTTGACTTAACGAGATTAATTAGAAAAAGAAACGCCTTCAAAGTTTAAAAATAAGTTTAATTTCCAAAAAAAAAGACAATGATCGAGGATCTAAAAATATTCTAAAAATGAATAGCCTACGGAAAAGACAATTTTGTATATCCTAAATATCTAAATGGAGTCAAACCAACAAAATGCACAATGAGCACTTATTACAAGATCTCTTATTAATAAGAAATTCAACTTAGAAGCATTTGGAATAATTTATATATAATCTCCCTCTTTACTAGTAAAAGATGTTCAACTTACCGTTATGCACTAGCAGCGTCGAGTCTCTAGCCAGAGCAAGTTCAGAGTCAGTCAGGGTAGCGTCAGAAGCATTCTCTGACGTGGGAGTATCAGAAAGGCCTGCTTGTGTTTGGTGATAGGGCGTTGAATTAGCGTTTGCTTGGTGGAACGGGGTTTGGTACGTGTGTTCTCGAGTGACCGGGATGGACTGTTGTTGCTGATTCTGTTGCGGTTGCGACTGTTGTCCGATTTGAGAGTGATGTGAATGCGAATGGTGGTGACCGTGTGTATGATGGTCACGGGAATGGTGATGGACTGGTCGTCGCAATGAGCGATAATGAGTAGGCGAATCGTGTGGATCGGCCTCGCCCTCAGAACCGCTTAAACTATATGCTGGGTAGAGCCGCCCTTTCCCTGGAACACAGACAGACAGATACAATTAGATTGATAGGTCTATTATAGATAGGCGTCAACTAAAATTTACCTCCCATATGAGTCATTCAATTCGCAACCTCGGAAGCTTAAGAAGTGTATCATAAGAAGGTGAGATTAAATTTGCAACAGGATTATTAAATAAAAAATTCGACTTTACGTTGTTCCCATGACCCTGGCCTAGAAATTAAACAAACATCTCAATTCCAGACAAGGCCATGGATGAATAAACTTTTAATACAATATTATCTTAGGTCAATAAATAAATTGCAGTAATAAATAAATAAAGTTAAAATGACTACTATAATAAAACAAATCTTTTTGGTCTTTAAAAATTTAAATCGAAATCAGAGGTCGCTTCCCATCCTCAGAAGAGGTATTAGCTGGACAGCAGGCTGATGCAACCAAGATTTACCTCTGAAGCGATTTTTTCTTTTAAGTAACTATCCTGTTTAAGAATTCACCGTGTTGGTGGTATGTTTGAATAATATTGCCAAATTAATTAAAATTAAAAGATAATCAAGTTTCGAAGGTCAATTATTTCCATACAGTTCGTTCTCTGTTCTGCAAGTCTTTTAATGCGGAGGGCCTCACTGGAGACAGACAGATCCAATTAGATTGAAAGGATTGATAAAGAATAATTTATATAGCCTAGCTTACTTATATCAATGTAATCTATATATAAAAAATAAATACTATAAACATCGTATAAAATAATAAAATATAGACAACTTTTGAGGATAGGTGTAAGCTAGTTTTTTGGCAATGAGAAAAATAACTTTTTAGAGAATTTTCTCCAAATATTTCGAAGGCATTTATTAGCACTTCTTCATAAGCATTTGACTCCAATGCCGCATGTAAGTAAAAAATTTCGGGGTGAAAGTCAGATGGGTTGGTCTATGCATAACAACCAGATTTCGGAAGCAATAAGGCATCATTATTGCAATAAGCAATGATGCCAATCTGACGGTTCAATACGAAATTTTAACTTCTATGAGGCATTAAAGTGAATCGCTAATGAGGAAGAGCTAATTAATGCCCTACAATATTCGGAGAAAACACTCTAAAAAATTCAAGTTTCTAATCGCCAAGAAACTAGCTTACATATGTATATAACTTGAAACGCCACATTCTTTCGTAAATAGACAACTTTTCTCTGTTGATAGCGTTCTAGACGAACTTCTTATGTAGATTTCAATTCTAATATTTAATATTCTATAATATACAAAGAAATTGTTTTTTATTATTTAAAAAGAAAATCTATAAAATATCAGAGATTTATATTTACATTATCAATAATAATAACAGATATAATTATAGAAAGGGTAATGAATTCGTTTGCAACATCGTTATTTTTTCCCTGATTAATATTAATACTATCCAAATATTTATAAACCCTAGGGATGAAAATAACGAAACTTATTAAGTTTTTTTTTTTTATTTTTTTTCAAAATTAATATGGAAATATATGAAAATAAAAAAAAAGAGATAGAAATAAAAAAAATTCATTTAAAAATATTTTTTATACTTAAAAACAATTCTGCTCATAAAATAATAATTTCGTGGTTACCAAGGATGAAATCTTGCGACCCTGAATTTGTCATCTCTTTATTATTATTCAGTTATGCTGCTCCCCTCTTTAATTTAATTTGCACAAAAAAAAAAAGAAATTAATATTGTGAATTCATTTTTGTTTGTATTTAGTTAAAGAAAAGTTGTTCGTTCTAAGCATTGGCTGTTTTCTACTGACAAGTTTTTTTTTTTTTTTTTACATTACCGACTAGAAAGAAGCATCATTCAATAAAGTCAATAATGCTAAGTGATTCAAAAGCCTTTTTTTTCTATCTGCTGCTTTGTAGTTGATTTTTTTCGCATAAAAGAGAGAGACAGTGATTTTTCATCAAGTCAAAATTAAAAATTTTTCAAAGAATTGTCTATTAATTAATAAAACAAAGATTAAAAAATAATTTGAAGCTTCTTGACTTTAGCGACAACTCATTAACAACTCTTGTAACACTAATTAGAATCTTTTAATTAACATGATTTGCAATCTAGCAAGTAGAAAAAAAATAACGAATTTATAAAAATTAAAAAATAAAAATTAAATACTAAATAAAATTCATATTTGAAATAAAACTTAATTAAAAATTTGCCCTTAATGAATCCCTAAAATTAAGTTGATTATTGAAAATCTAATCCAATTTTAATTTAAATTTAAAAAAAAAGTACAAATACGTTGTAGAGGCCAATTTTATTATTAGAGGAAAGTGAGGTGAAGAAGAAAGGGAAGGTCAAACAATAAACCGTACTTCGGAGTAATTCGATACACTCAAGGCAACTTTAATTGTGTATTTGTCTGGCTTAAATTCAGTTTGCAAGCTAGAGAATGAAATCAGAGGGGCAGAAATCACAGAGGAGTATTTAGTTGAGAGTACACACACCTAAAGCTAGATGTCAATTCGAGTTAAGAATTTATAAAATCAAAGGTAAATTTTTAATTAAAAAAATAGTGTTATTTCTTCATACTTCTAATTCTTCGCCTTTTATAAATACTTTTCTAATAATAGTCTTCAAATTGATTGGATAAATACCAATTCTAGTCTCGATTCTTATTCTTGAACTGAGCGACAAAAGATTTATTCAAATTACTACCAAAAAAATAAATAAGAACCAAGTGATGTAATTAAAGAAAAAAGAAGATATGGAGAAAGAAAATTTCAGAAAATAAAAAATGTAAAAGAAACGAAAGATTATTCGAAAAATTAAATAAAGTAAAGAAGGGTTTCTTAATCAAAAAGTCAATAAGAAAATAAAGAGATGAAAAAAAAAATTAAAAAATTTATAAAAAAGAGCCATCTTTAAAACTTTTTCCTGAATGAAAAATAAAAACTTTATAAAATCTTTATTTATCAAAAAATTTATGATTTTTGAAGATATATAAATGATAGGAAATATTTGAACACTTTAATATTTAAGTATTAATAAATTCTATTATTTTTTTAGATCATTAGTCTGGAAGTTTATTAAAAACTTAGATTAGGGGTGGTAACAGTGGCGTAACGTACGCCCCCGCAGACCCTGCAATGCGGGGTGGCCCAGGACCTTGGGGGGCCCACGGGCCGGGTAAAAAACTGTATCTCCTCAGGGCTCCGGTAAAAACGGAAAAATTTAGAAACAAAAAAAAAAAATTAATGAAAATTTGTCTTTGAAAGGGCCCGGGCCCTCAGGGTTCAGCGATATACTGTATTTTAAATATATTTTTTGTAAGGTTAAATAATGGTGCCCGAAATAAAGGTTTGCGGGGGGGGGGGGGGCAGTTAAAAAACGTTACGCTACTGGGTGGTAAAAATATATTGAAGCATTTTTTCTCGATATTTTTACCCAATTTTTTTTTTTTTTGCTGATATATATCCGAGTATCGATATTGTATACGAATTTCTTTTTTTTTCTTCTATTTCTGATTTGTAAAGTTCGAACTTCTTCAAAAGTACCGAAATTCTGACCCATGAATGCGGATAAAAAGATCGATATATCTAGTTTCTAAAACAATAGTTAAAAAATATCGATGTTTTGATATATCGATATTTTTTTTCGATAGTTACAACCCTAACAAACCTCGAGCAACGAATCTGTTGTTGGTTCATCTCTGTTAAATACAGTATATTCAACTATTTTGTTGTTATTTAAACAAATCACTTAGCTATTTATCATTTTATTATTTTCGTACTAAAAATATAAATTTATCGGCTTCAACTAATTATATTATAATGAAATCACAAAAGAAGAGTATTATAATATTGATTATATATACAAAAAAAAAAAAAGACTGGTTAAAATGAAAAGAGCATTAGCTTTTAATAAGATAAAAAGATAAACCCATTAATAGGCCTATGTTAATTTAAAAAGTGTAAAATGAAATTATAATATTAGAAATCTAATTAAAATATCTAATACATATATCGTAATGAGAAATTAGCGGACTCCTCGGGTCAATAAATAATCATTTTTGTTAAAACAATGAGACTTTCATTTACAATTAATTTATTTCCTTTTGCATTTTTTTTAGACACACATATGCAATAATAAAAAAAATGTTTCTATCAGCAATATGGTTGTTTGACTTTAGTTAGGAATTTTTTTTTTGCGAATTACCGATGATTCATATTTATTATAGGTGGATGGGGAATTTTTTTTTATTTGTTTTCGTATATAAGCTAACACATAGTTACAGTACGTGCAATCAGTGTGTGTCATATAGTTATGACATAATGCCCTCTCTAAACAAACATCATGTCCAGACACTGTGACAATAACGATAACCCTCCCCCCCTGAATTATATATCTAGTTTGCTTGTCAAAAAATATATATATTAGCAAGGAAAAAATTCAAACAGTATATAGGGCAGGAGAGAGAGAGAGTCATACAATTATGTTTTGAATAATATCATAGGTTCTAATGAATGTAAACAATAAGGATTAATTAAAATTAGTATTGGTTTAAATCGTTATTTGAATTAATGACCCAAAAATTTAGAGTGCCATCGTTAAAGCCTCGTTCTATTATATAGCCGGAGTATATATTTGCATAATAAAAATGTGGTTTTCGAATAACCAACCATCTAGGAGAAAAAAAAAATTATAATAACCTAATTTTACAAATTGATAAATAAGGGCGTCTTTTAATAGATTATAAATTAGAGAAGTGTTTCTTAATCAGTGTTTTATTAGATTTTTCGCTACATATTATTAGACTAAAAAATTAACTTTGAATGCTTAATTCACAGAGAGTAATGCTGATACATTCGTCTCATCAATTTTCTATAATATCTTATTTCTAAACCAGCGGCAAAGCCCGATTTCGGCGAGCAATTTCAAAGTTGTACAGTTTTAAATTCCCCTCTCTGGCTTAAAGTTTTAACTATAGTTGCGTAGAATGGAGTCAGCCAGGGAAAATAAAAAACAAATTTATCCTGTTGTTTTTTATTTTCCTTGTCTGACTCCATTCCACGCAACTATAGTTAATACTCACAGCCCAATAATAATTATTTATTAAAGTTTTAAATTTCCCTCTCTGACACCGCCCACCTCTGACTCTGGCTAATCAGCGAGAGAGAATGGTAAACAGATTACATACACCGGAAGTGAATGGCTAGTGCTTTTTATTTAGTAATGATATTCTTATTAAATGAAATTAAGTATAATGGAATGACAAGGGCGGATACAAGGGGGGGGGGGGGGTACTTCCCCCCGAGATTTGAAAAAAATACTTTTTTTTTCGAAAAAAAATTTATTTTTAATGTAAAATTTTAAAAATTAATACATACTTAAAAATTTGATATGTATTCATATTCTGGCAAAAAAGTACAGAATGCGCCTTTAAATTACCGAAATTAAGAAAAAATAGTGTGCTGTGCGACGAGTCACACATCATTATAAAATATGATATAAGAAGCAATTCTATAAATGGTGAGTATAACGTTTCGATAAGCAAGTCACTGAGAGAAAAATTATATCTTTATATATGATACAAAGATATACAAAATATACAAAAAAGGGGTATTAGAAAGTGCACGCACTTTAGAGAAGTTTTGATTTAAAAGAAATATAATTATATGTCTTTGTATCAAATTTAAAGTTATAATTTTTCTCTCAGAGACTTGCTCATCAAAACCTTATCATCACCATTTATAGAAAGGCTTCTAATATCATATTTTTATTTAATTTTAAAACACGCACCACATTTGTATAATTTGATGTACTGAAGATGGTTTGCGTTAGGCAATCCGAAACATTTACATAATAAATTATTTCACTGTGGACCGCAATCGCTGGTTTATTTTCTCCATAATCTTTCTTATTCTTATTAAAGATACGTGATCTTCGTGTGACATACTCTTTGGGAAACACTGTATTTAATAAGATAATATCTATTACTATATTAGAATTCGTCTATCAAAATTAATTTCACCTAATTATAATATTATTATACCATAATATGATAATTGATAATTTATTTGAGTTCAGATTTATAAATAAAATCTCTATTTAAATACTTTAAATTTCAAATTAAATTGAAATGTTTAGAAATCAATACATAATAAATAATTTTACATATATTAATAATTTAGAAAATTAATTATCTATTCAGCTACTCGAATAAAATATGTAAATTTTTAAAAAATTAAAAAAAAAAAAAAAGTAATAGAAGAACCACGGGCTCCTTTTTCATTAAAAATCGTTGATTTTTGAGGAAGATAAACCCACTTTCTTTAGCAAGCTAGTGGTCGTATTAATGGGGAAAGCTCTGCCTCTTTTGTTTTCCAATGAGAAAAAATTTTCTCGAAAAATCAGCTCCAAACTCACAATTAATACATCAATTTGATAAAAAAAAAAAATATCGTTAATACCTATTATTATAATTATAATTATGTTTAATTTTACATGTATACATGTAAAATTAAACATCTATAAAAATCCAATTCTTCAATTAATCATTCGCTCAAACTAAATATATATTGTATTCAAATTAGATTAAAAAGAGAAATTGAAAAAAAAAGATATATATACTCTATATAATGGAAATTATTTCCACTAATAAAAGTAGGCGTCCATTTCTAAAGGCGGATTCAAATGTGACAAGTTTAATTTTTCCATCGAACCCGGTTCTGCTTGTCGGCTGCGTTTTAATTTCAGTAACATGGTGTGTTTTGAAGATTAATTTGCCAGGCGAATTTGCATCGGCGGAATAGAAAAAAAAAAAAAAAAAAACTCTCCCAGAGGCACTTTGATATATTACCGAATTTAAAATTAATACCGAATCACTATGTATACAGAGATTTACAAATTAACTTGTAGAGACAGCAGCCAGCCTGTACCAAGAGCAACGAAATGAAGAAGAATATTTGATTTGTTAACTTGAAAGGTATTATATATTAAATACTAAAAAAAAAAAAAAAGTTGAATTGGCTTTCTTTGCACTTGGCCCAATGAAAATCAAATTATCTCGTTCCAAAACAAGTTATAAATCAAAAGTATTATACAATCATTTATATGAGGTCATATAGAATTTTTAAGTTTATCGATATTGAAAATATCTCAGTACTGTTAGCTTCATGTCAATATTATACTTATTATGTTCTTCACAAGGGATTTTATTTGCGAGATAGGTAAAAAAATAATTTAATAGATTACAATAAAAAATAACTGTATAATCCTTGAAGGTTTTCTTTTGTATCAATATTTTCAGATAATAAATAAATATCAAACAATAATTATGATCGGAAATTTTATTGAGATCTGGATACTGATATTGCAAATTTTAACAGTTTCGGTCCGTCAGTAACTATCAGCAGACATATTAATAACATGATTATTTTGAACAAACTGCGGGAGTCATACATGATTATACTTTTACTTTTTACAATTCTATAGACATGTATGTATGTATAAATTATTAGTACTTTCGTTTGTAATGCCTAAATCATTGTTAGGCCTGATGATGGTTCCCTGACAGAAACTGTTAACATTTACAATGTCGCCAGATCTTAATAAAATTTCCTATAATAATTATTGTTTGATATTTATTTATTATTTACGAATATCTGAAAATAATACTACAAAAGAAAACCTTCATTAATTCGACTTTAATATAACTGTGGCTGTTTCTACTAAAATTAAAAATAACTAGGATTTTAGCCATTAATTAGGACAATATTTCCTCTAGTAGCCTACTAATTTCCGATCTCTCATGAACAGCTGCCACAAGGATTAAAAATAAACCTATATAATTTGAAAAATTTTGAGGGCAACGATATCATTTGAAGACATCTTAATTGATTTTGAATTTTAATCAAATCGTTAGACGATTTTGAGAAAATCGAAAAACTGAAAAAGACATCAGTAAAGTACTAGTACTCTTTGCCGATTTTGATTAAGCTTATTTTTCCGTCCCGGGGGTGTTTACCTTATATAAAATTTCACCTCATAGCTCAATTCCTTCATCTTAAGGAACACACACACACACCCACCCACCCACCCACCCACACACCCACCCACCCACAGACAACCATGTCCGAAAACCACTTTTTATTCAGGGGACCTCAAAACGTGAAGATCCATCAAAATCTCGACATCGAATTTTTGACAAAACCAATACTTTCTCTCTATATATATATTACATATATACATATAAAAAGAAAAATAGTAAATTAAATAATTAGTTAAAAACAAAAATAATTATTGTAGAGAAATGTTTATTTTTTTTATAGCTAAATTAAACTTTTTGTTGTTCGAAGTAGAAGGGGTAGAATGAGAAGGATTCTGGTTGTAATTTTCATATAGGCTAATTATCTCTGTTGTATATTTTCTCTAATTTATTACTGTAATTAATCACGAAAGTTACTTAAATTTAGGTGAATAAAGATGAATATTAGTCACTTCAGTTTGCATGTGTGTTCGTGTGGCTGACTCCCCTTTACATGAAATAGATTAGCGCGAGAAAATTTATATCCGCTGAAAAATACCATCAAGAGTATTTTGACATATGTTGAATGTTGCAAAAACAAAATTCCATGTTTTAATACTGTTAGAAGAAAATGGAGAAACGTAGACGAGGGGGATGAAAGACGAAAAGGGCTCAAAAATAAAATAACCCGATTATTTATGGACTACAAACATGACCCAAGATGAAATTAGATAGGGGTGAGGAAGTAAAAGTTGATAAGGAAATTTTAATTGTAAAGGAGAATTATAAAAAAATATGTAACCAAATAATAATTTTAATAAATGAAGAAGATGAAAATCAACGTTTATCCCCACCCTGTTTATTTCAAATATTTCGTGTGTTCTAAACATCTGTCACATTCAAGGTATTTGCGGTCAAAATATTTAAAAAAATTTAAAGCTCAAGCTCTTGGAGTTTCTGATATATTTTTAGATAAAATGAACTCGATATTTATTTTATTTTTTTAATCGAAAAATCATAAATATACCAGTATAATCATAGCCTACTAATATATAAAGCGCTAGCCACTCAATTCCGTTTTATGTTCCTGTTTACCAGTCTCTCTCGCTGATTGGTTAGAGGGAGAGGAAGCTCAAAGAGGGAAATTTAAAACTTTAACTCTGAGAGGGAATTTTCAAACTATAAGTCAGAGAGGGAAATTTAAAACTATAAGTCAGAGAGGGAAATTTAAAACTATATGTCAGAGAGGGAAATTTAAAACTATCCCAAGTCAGAGAGGGAAATTTAGAGCTTCGGCGAGCAATTGCAAATTTCCAAACAGTGAGCAAGAGGGTCCAGGGGCGCAGCCCACAGGCAAGTGGTAAAGCCCGCAGAAGGCGTAAGAATATAACAATAGATTATAATTTAGTAAAGTTAGAATAAAAAATAAGTTTTTTTTTTTTTTTGAATTTAAGGTCTTTTTCGGCATCGAAGGCCATTTAGACCCCGTCTCTATTTATTTAAATTGGATAGGTAGCCCATCGAATTGAAATAAATTTTTGTCGCATGTGACGGGATGGGAACCCTTAGGTCCTAGAAGCTAATGTTCTAGCCCTGAGCAACAAGTCAAGGGTGTCAAAAAAAAAAGTTAATTGCAAATGTAAATTAAATGGATTGTTTCAAAAATATATGATCGGAAATTATTCCAGATTATATTTTTATAATATGTATATTGAATATAGAAATGAAATCACTTGCAGAAAGACAAAAAAGAATATTTCTAAATGATTTTATCGACCCCCTTTGGGGGTTGCTTTATTTATATCTCAAGTGAAATCAGAAAATTAAATTTTACATGATCAAATATTTCATTCTAATACAACTAAACAAATGAAATAAAAAAGTTTTTATATATTTTTGAAACAAAAAAAAAAAAAAAAGAAAAGAAACAAGAGATAAATTTTGAAAATACCAGCAACATTAAATGCGACTCATTAGCCATAATTAAGGATGTTTCGTTATTTCCACTAATGAATCATTAATTATTTTCGAAATAATTTCTTCCTAGATAGATGACCAAATGTGCGCCACTCCGCATACTTTTGTATAAAATAATTTAAGGTTATAATTGCATTTCCATTTAATTAGTTTCACTTTTCGCGCTCGGTTCATTGGTTTTGAATTTATTTGACCAAATTCGTGCGAACTCATTCCTAAACATGCACATATGCGTTGCGTGTGTATTAATATTAGTGCAATTTGTAAAGTAGTCAAGGGGCAATACTGATGGAAAGAGGCTGCGGGGGTGGCTTTTAGGGCATTCTACACCAAGGGGTTGGCAACAGCGATGAACAGGATTTCTAATTTATAATTCAAACACCCGTTAACGCCGTTGGTGCGGTTAAGGCATTAATCAAAACTCAACCGAATCCACAAAATGCAGAAATTGAATCAACGGAATTTCAAGTTCCACCCAGACACTCTCGACTTGAGTGGGATCCGTTCGTTAATAATCGAGATGGAATGTTCCATTGGAGTCAGGATAATTTTACTTAGCCTGAAAGATAATATAACGAGAACGGAGAGAAAAAAAAATGTCAGAGACAAAGCGGAATTGAACTCTTGGTTATTAATATATATATATAATATAAAAAAATGTTTAATAAGAAAAAAAATGAGAATATCTTTTTATAAAGTTATTTGATTAAATTTGTAAAAATAAAGAGAATAAAAATA
The DNA here is from genome assembly GCA_023213315.1 of Euborellia annulipes. Taxonomy (NCBI): domain Eukaryota; kingdom Metazoa; phylum Arthropoda; class Insecta; order Dermaptera; family Anisolabididae; genus Euborellia; species Euborellia annulipes. The sequence goes on along the minus strand of JAKCPI010030312.1, from coordinate 64,969 downwards.
AATACCTACAGACTTCAGCTAATCCGGTGTGTTGAAAATGGATAATCCAGCAAAACAAGGGGTAATTCAAGAAAACAAAGTGTTATTACAGATTTTTTCAAAAGATAAATATGTATTTTCGATTAAATGTCGAAACTGCTAGCTAACAGTTGCAGCCAAAAATAAAGTCAAAATAATATAACAAATATTGTTTTAATAAGCCACCACTACCTTGGCCAAAATACAAATAAATCTTCCTATATTCAAGATATATATATATATATATATATATATATATATATATATATGTATTATAATAGTATTATGTATAAATTGTATGTTTCGGATAATCCGGCATTTTCAGAATCCGGCATAGTACTGGTCCCGTTTAGGACGGATTAACAAGACTCTACTGTATTTAAAAGAAAATCTCAACCATTTTTGTTAAAAAAATCTTTGAAATTAATTCACCTTCACTCAGAGACTCACTTCTTGTGAGTACATGAATGGAGATTACGTGTTACCAGAGCTTAGACTGGCATTTTCCCTCCCTTTATGCGAGCCTTCCAATCAGACTAGTGTATCTTCTGTCTCCCTTCGCATGTCTTTAAAATTAAATTTGCCGACCCCGTATCGCGGGAATAACAGAAAATTTGAAATCAATACTTTTTTTAATTAAAATTTTTATTAGAACTTTTTTTTATTGCCTACTCTTAAAATGTGTAATAACCAAAAATTTTAATTTTTTATTTTTATTTCGCTCCTTTAGCCAATAGTATACAGTGACGTCATTTCAGTTTTTACTTGCCCCTCTTCTCCACCTTGGGACCAAAAGTTTTTTTTACTTCCAGTGCTACTTAATTTATATACATATAAACATATATATACCTCTATATTTTTGTCTATACTATCTTCTATACTTATTTACAAAGAGAGAGTGTGAGTTTGTTTATATGTAGTGGTTTAGCTCAGTTTCTAGCGGCAATTAATTGGAGTAACGAGTAGATTCAAATTCAAATCTGACAAAAAAAAGTACGCAAATCCAGTCCCATTACTTGTACAAATTGACTTATTTCTATTGAGATAAAACAAAAAGAAAAAGAAAATTGTAATAAAAGAACGGGAATTAGAAAATGGAAATTTCCAAACTCCAAGGGGTCAGGTAAAAATTGAAATATTTATCAACATTTAATTTAGTTACCTCTGTTTATTGCTATTGCCCCATTCCTCCGCCACTTTCAAACCACAACCTCCATTTGTACATAACTATAAAGAGCATTGTCTTAAACACACAAATAAGGTCATTAGCATGTTTTATCCTTATTTCAAGTATAAATAAACCCTTTTGGTCCTGGAGTCTTATGTTTAAATCAGTGTAACATTTAGAACAATAAAGCTTGAAGTTGTCCTTAAAGGGTTACCTTAGTATATACGTAATTAATGTTGACAAAACAACAAAAGTAAATTGCCCGTAGAAAATGCAAAAATAATTGACAAAATTAATTTCCGAGGGATAATTTTTTCGATGACGAAGAGTAATGTGAATGGCGAAGCTACAAAAAAGATTAATCTATTGAAAAAACGAATGTCTAAAATGAAAAAATATTCAAAATATTCCAACAATGCAATTATAACGGTTTATTAGGCCATCAGGAGCACATGTCATTTGTTTTGTAATAAATCAATGACCACTATTGGAGATGCTAATGTTTTTTTTTTTTTTTTTTTTTTTTTTTTTTTTTAATATCCTCTTCAAAAGTTTTGGATTCCATTGGATTTTTTTTTAGAAATTTCAAAAAAGGAATTTTAGGGAATTTTTTTTATATAAGATAAATTCCTATTAGAATATAATCGAATGTAAAAAGGAGCAAAAAAAAAAAATGTGAATTTTTTTCTTAATAAAATTTACAAAAGATCAAGAGCTTATTCAAGGATAAAACGAGAGATGAAAAATTGAATCGAAGGACTGAACATAAAAAAAGAATCTTTTAATATATTTGACCTTTATATTTAAAAAAAATTCTGTTAAAATTTTATTAAGGCAGCAGGGTAAAAAAAAAAAAAGAATAACTTCAAGACTTATGCAGCCAAATATATTTCTTATGTAGGCCTATGTACTACCAGGTATATATATTAATATGGTACGGTATAGTCTATTATAGTTGTGTATTGTAACGAAAGTGTATTAATAACATGAAACATTTATACAGAAATATTTTAAATCTGAGGATGGCCTAGACCAGTGGCCTCACTCCCTTCTTCTTCTTAACATATATATTTAATAATAGAATTATTTAATAAAATTTCGATGTTACCATAACGCTGGAAGATTATAAACTTTATTAAGTTTTCATCAAAAATTGCTCTTAAACTCTAAAGAACTCTCCGAGTTGTTCTACTCTAACCATGTGCTCTTCTAACCAGAGGTCCGGGTTTTAACCCAGATGGGTTAACAACAGCAGCTTTATCGGGCGTATAAATTAAATTAGGTTTGTTTGAATTGCGTATCTGATTTACGGCCCCCGAGAGTCTGTCCTATCTGGACACCAGGGATAAAGGGCGAAGGGAGTCAGAGGGGTGTATGAAACAGGGTTGATATTAAAGTGCTATTTTATCACTAGCGTGTAGATATTTCATATAATTGCAAATTATCACAGCGAAAATCGCTATGCAAAGGGCTGAGCCCTGGCCAAGTTTACAAACCCAATAGACTAAGCCTAATACCTTCTCTATATCCTAATTAAGCTATTCGAAACTATAATTTTAGTAAAATTATAGGTCATGTTTTGATCAAGATGAATGAATCGCATTTGAACCAGCTTAAAATAGCTTATTTAACAAATATTTAGGGAAGATACAAAATAAATATAATTATAATGCCTTAATGCTTTATTAATTATAATGATTAAAATGATTTATACTAAATAATTAACCGCTTCGTTTAGGATTAGCCTTTAGTTTGCTGTTGAAACTTTTAGGTCTGTGGATATTCTGATTGTAGGGAGAAAGTGAAGGAATGGTAATTAAAATATAATAAAAAAACAATCTGGTGTGACTAGTCGCATCCTCCACCTTTCTTTTTCCTTTTAGAAAGAGAAAAGTGTGTTCTGTGCTTGTCCCGCCAGATTTTTTGGGTCGACATATGTTTAGTTTCCGACAGTATGGTACATTTGAATTCAATTCATAAACATGGGAAAATATTTATTTTCCGATACCATAGCAACCATTTCTCCTATCTTTCCTATGAAATTCAAGAGTAAAGTGTGCTTCAAACAATTTTGAGGGCGAAATCAGAATATACATTTTAAAGAGCATGTAAAAAATAATTAATTTTTGAATTTTAATCAAAATTGATGGAGCGAATTTTGAGAAAATCGAAAAAAAAACTGAAAAAGTACATCAGTAAAGTACTAGTACTTTTTGACCGATTTTGTTTAAAAGCTTATTTTCACGCCTAAAGGAGCTATTTAACTTAAATATAAAATTTCAAGCTCGTATCTCAATTCCTTCATTCTTTAAATTGAACACAGACTATTTTGCGGGATCCACTTTTTTGGACTCAGGGGACCTCAAAACATGTATTTCCATCAAAATCTCGACATCGAATTTTTGACAATACTTTCTATATATATATTAACATATATAGGTAAGAGGAAGTAAAAATAATTAAATAATAAAAATTGAAGTTCGTCAAACATTAATCTAATTATTGAGTGAAGTTTAGGGGTGGATTTTAGGGGTGGACTTTTACTAACTTATGCCGCAAATAGCAAATTATTACTTTCTTAGATTTTATTCTTTGCGCTGTTATTTATATTATAAAATGAATGATTTGTTTTTAATAGGCTTTTAAAGAGACTATCGGTTGTAATAAAAAGCGAATACAAAATTGACGATTGTTAACCACTGGTGGCTTTCGCGCGATTAAAGTCTTTCTCAAATCTTTCACTGGTATTAACAGTTCAAACAGGGGATTTTCTCAAAATGAGCTTTTAAAGAGTATTGTTAAAATTAAAATGTTCTCGTTTTAATGATTGTGTTAATGGGTTTATTAAAAAAAAAAAAGAAAAAGTTTATGCTTAGAAAATGGCTCGTATATTTTTAATCAATAATTGAGGTGCCGCATATCAATGAATTAAGTAAAAATTATCTCTCTAAAGAACTTAGAATCAATCAATACTTTAAATTTGTTTAAGGCCTTTTTTCGACATCTAAGGCCATTTAAACCCCATACCTATTTATGCCAAATGATTGTTAGCCAGTTCAAATGAAATAAATTTTTTTCGCTTGGGATGGGAAGCGAACCCGGGACCCAAGCCATGAGAACCTAATGTATTCCTCGGGACGTAGTGTAGTTGATAGCGTGCTGACCTTCTATTATATACCAAGGGTCGCGGTTTCAAAAAAATTATTGTTGGAAATTTTATTGGTGACCAATGATTTGCAAGTCGCTTTTGTGGATGACCATCAGGCCTGAGAAACAGAATAATGTACATATTCTAATTAAAACATACTCTGTTTCTTCAAATTATGGATAATCACTGTTTTTTTCACTGCTAGTCTTTTTCTCTCCTTTTTAATTAAGATCAGACTAGGTGAAGGCACAGTCTTTTAAATTTCTCGAGACGACCCTATAGCTAGGGGTTAAAAAAATAATAAAAAGGGTTTTAATTTGTGTTTGAATGCGGAGGGATTAAAGGAAGAAGCCCTTAGGATTTGTATAATTCTACTGTGAAATTATAAGTATACCAATAACAATAGTATAGCACTATTCTATATTACAAGTTAAATTATTTGATTTTGAACTAAATAGCCTGCCTATATATTAAAGAATTAACTTAGAAAAAAAGGAATGAGATCGAAATCGTCTCAGATGCAGAAAACCCCGAATGTTAAAAAAATAGACAAATTTATTACAGTAATGTTTTTTTTATTATATAAACTTAGAAATTAAACGATATATTCAACAAAGGGAATTTAAACATTTAGTAAAATTTTCTCCCCGAGTCCTTTAGAATAGCGCAAACAGATATAGGATTAAATAAATAGATATACATATGCATTGGGGTTAGCTGGGCCTCGGATCCCTGGCCTGGTCATTCCGTCCCGGGGCAGCTGCCCAACAAGACATCAACCCCAGTGTTTACGTCTCGGTTCGCGCCATAAAATCGGCCTCATTTCAGAGGACTTAATCGAGAACCCCCCCACCCTGCAGCTTTCTGTAAACTCATATATACAATAGGACAGCTGACTGCCACGTCACAAAACTAAAGTGTGAATTAGGGTGACATTCGCAAGCCCACCCCTAAAATCCTCCCCACAACCAAAAGCTATTGAAAGACCTCCTCCAAACAACTTCTTAATCTCGTTTTATAAATATATAATATAAATACATTCGTATATAGGCCCTATATAAATACCATAACAAAAGAATTTCAAAATAGGAAATAATATTGAAAATTAAAAGCCTATAGCAAGAGTTCCTATATAAAATAAATAAAGACCTCACAAATAATAAGATCAAAAGATTATTTTTGGAATACGAAATGTAGGAATATATGCGGATTATTAAAATGGGGCCTAAATCAAAATATTAGAAGATAAATCTTTGTAAATTTTTATTAGAGACAAAAAAAAAACATTTTCATCATTTAATTATTCATATTAGCTCGTTTTTTTTTTTACTTTTGAAAAAATATTGTAAAAACAGAATTTTTTTTCTAATAATGGAAATAAATTAAATATAAGGCCGAAAAACTCATGTCTCTCTTGGAGTAAAGTCATGGCTGATGCAAAGGTCAATGGATCGGGAACGATTAATTAAAATAATTAGCTATGAATTAGTTTAAATAAATATTCATGGATAACGATCGGATTATTATTATAATTAATTAAATTATATAATGATGAATGATAAAAAAAACTTCTCATTTGACCCAGAAATTTTTTCATTTCATAAAAAATAATATATTTACGTGTGTATTGATTATCGGAGAAGCCAAGTAATCATCCATTTATCTAATCGGTAGAAAAAAAATTATATTTTGTAGAAATATTAACTCTAAGGCTAAAGAGAAAAGAAATTCGTTGAAAAAAAAAATAAAATCTATTTGTTTTCGGAAACAGAGGGTGTAATAATAGTTTTTATTTCAAAGTTGTGACACAGTTTTAGGGAGAATTCCCAAGACGAAAACTAGTAGAAGAAAAAGATTTTAGATTGACAGTCCGAAGAATCTTCCGGGATGAGTGCCAAAGAGTCCCGACACCGCCATCGCCCTACGAGAGACTGCAGAACATCCCTCGGGAAAAGGGAACCCGAGGCCGATTTCCCTCCGGTGCCATTTCCCGTTATGATGTCTCCCCAGGGCCTCCCCCTGGTCACAATTGATGAGCATGGTCGAGTTTGGTGTGTTTTGCGTCAATTGGGTATCGATAGCGCTTTGTTACCAACATTTCTCTAATCTGTACAATTAAACAACTCTGTATTATTATCTATTTCATAAATTTTTAATAGTTATTTTTTCAATTATTATGGGCGTAGATAAATGATGATTTAGAAAAAAATATTTAGGACATTTCTAATCTAAGCTGCCATTTCGTTAGCAATATTTTTTCTCCTTCTCCTTTGAACATATTGCAATAATGAGCGGTCAGTGAGGAAGAAGTTGATGTATAAAATCCAAAGAGACCAATGATGACCAATCACATGCAACCAAACAGAAAGAACAGTAAATTTTTTTTCTAATTTCTAAGCGCCTATGATTGGAATGAGAATATTTCAAATTACCAAGAACAAATAATGCCTACATACAGGCTTAGTATAAAAATTTGTTTTCCTCGTCAAGTCACTTAAACTCAAGGGTTCGGATACAGGGGGTCCGAGGGGGGGTAAAGGGGGTAATTACCCCCTGAGATTTGAAAAAAAATACTTTTTTTCGAAAAAAAAAATGTATTTTTAATGTAAAATTTTAAAAATTAATGTCTTAAAAATTTGATTTGTATTTATATTCTGGCAAACAAGTACAGAATGCGCCTTTAAATTGCTGAAATTAAGAAAAAAATGGGTGCTGTGCGACCAGTCACACCAGATTACCCCCCCCCGAGAAACATTTTTTTCCTCTGGATCCGCCACTGCTTAAACTCATAACTATTTTTCTAAATTACATTGATTTTCTTTACAAGAAATCTGATTAGTGAAACTAGTGCATTTTTTTATACTGAATTCAGATGTATGTAGTTAGAATTTTTTTATCAGGCATAGTTTTAGAGGTATAGAGAAAAACACATTTTAATAGAAAATGTGCTCTAAAACTTTATTTTGAATTTCAAGTATTTTTTTAAAGCGACACCCCTTAAAAATATGCAGATAGTTATAATACATAGTTCATTTTTGTCGACCAGTATTAAATTTTAAAAGAAAAATATTTATTGATTGTTTAGTGGATATGTTGAGTCACGTAAATTTGGGAAAGAAACTAAGATGCGAGTTTGGAATATTGAAATGAGTCCTTCAGAAGTGACTTCTTGAGAAGGTCAAGGATTAAAAAAAAATGTTAGTCTCGATGAATAAGATTATTACTTTAAATGAACTAATCTTTTAAAATAATGAGTAGACGAGTTAATCATTTTATTTTTAATCTCCTCTAAATTACCATAATACAATCAATATAATATCAAAAGACCCTACCTACTTCCTCAGATTCAAAATTGATAAAAAAATTTTAGTTTTGAATTAAGAAAATCATTGGAGAAATAAAAAATCTGGTGTGACTGGCGCACAGCACACAACTTTCTCTTACCTTCGGTAATCGAAATTGTGTCCTGTGCTGTCACCCAGATTTTGTGTCGCATGTATTTAGTTTCCGACATATGGTACATTCGATTTTCAAGATGTAAAATTTATAATATGGCAAAATGTTTATATTTTGTTACCCCCCCCCCCCCCCCCCCATCTCTTAAAAGAAAAAAAAAAAAGAAAGGTGTTGAGAAGATCAAAACCAAAAAAAAAAAATATAAAAATATAAAAAAAAAAAAAAAAAAATTTTTTATTTTTTATTAAATAAAAAAAGAGAGGGTGGAGAGAAAAAGAAAAAAAAGAAAAAGAAAAAGAGAAGAGCAAAAGAGGTGTTGGGGTTTTTTGGGTTATATTTTTTTTTTTCTTTTCCGGGGGGGGGGGGGTTAAAAAAAAAAAAAAACCCCCCCCCCCACCCCCCCCCCCCCCAAAAAAAAAAAAACACCCCCCCCCCCCCCCCCCCCCCCCCCCCCAAGGCCGGCGCCGGAAACCCCCCCTTTTTGGATGGAGGGGGCCACAAAAAGAAAAGGCCCCCCAAACTCCCCACCGCGATTTTTTGACGAGAATCCAACACTTTCTCTCTATATATATATTAAATATATACATAGGTAAGAGAAAGTAAAAAATAATAAACGTTGAGATTATCAAACATCTGTATTCCCTTCTTGGATTGTATTTTTATCCATGTGTATAAATGCTTATAAAAGTAGCTTAAATTTGGGTGACAGGGTCGACCAGACACCCCATCCGAGGCACTTGGCAGGAAATGCCGGGATTTTATCTGCAAGTAAATGTGCAGACCAGGGCTTTCAACCAAAAAGTCTGGAAACCCTAACGATAAGAGCTCCTTGCTAGCTGGCTTCTATTCCACTCCTCTTTTTCATATCTCCGATATGTTTGTGTTTTGTGTTAACAATTTTTGTATATATATATTTTTCTTCGTCCACAAAAGGTCTCGTGGTTGAATACCCTATTCTATTCCCTGGATCTTCTTTAAAATTCGCTCTCAGATCCATAAATACATAGATAGGAACTGAATAGTATTTCATTTTTTTTTCTCTCTCTTTTTTTGTTATGTTTGTGTCTTTGCATTAATAATGCCGTTGGTTTGACATTCAGGTGCCATCGAATTGATCATGGGAACTTGTTTTAAATTCGGCATTGGAATTTAGAGATAAGCTTCAAAAAATATAACTAAATAATATTTTCTTCTCTCAAATGATTTATAAAGTGATTTAAACTTCATGGTGACTCGTTTTAGATAAAGGAAAAAAAAATATGCATTTTTCATAAAAATAAAAATGAATAAATAAATAAAAATAGACGATATAAAGAAACAGTGGTGCAATCAGGGGAAGTTAACAGCTGGGAGGGAATATATTCTCTTTTCATTTTAGAAAATTTGTTTAAAATATAATTAATCTTAAACGTTATTTTTCTATTAATATTTTAACTATACTTTTTTACTGCAACTGAGGGCAAAAGATACTTTTAAGACAACACTTCAGACGGCTTTTTGGTTGCCTAAGCGCACAAGGATTCACTCTCGAGCATATCAGGCACTTGTGGCGCCGACTGTACCATGTGTATTTTTGTTTTTCTATGATGTTTTTTTTTTATTGTGTATACCACTTTTTATATTTCGTTGAGCTGTATGGATGCACATACAAACACACATACACAAAAACTGTGTATATATATATATATATATATATATATATATATATATATATGCTTTTTTTTAGTGGTTGGTGTAAGAAAAAACAAATTTTTTTTTAAAAAATCAAAAAAAAAATTTTTTTTTTTTTTTTTTTTTTATTTTTTTTTTTTTTTTTTTTTATGAAAAAAATATAAATAATTATTTTTTTTTTAAAATTTTTAAAAAAAAATACTATTAATTAAAGGATTTAAAACAATTTTCCGTTCTTAACCCAATTTTAAATTTTTTGGTCTTTGACACACCATTGCATAACAGGGTCCATATATACAACGCTCCGATGATGATTCAAATCAGAATCGAAAAGTTAACGGTGATTTGAATAAATTAATGATACAATGGCGATAATTTATAGAAAGATAGAAAAGTTTTGCAATTTCATTATTCTTCAACAAATTCAATATAAGATTAAATTATATTCACTTTAAAACAAAAATTGATTTTCTTTTCATTTTATTATTATCACTTTGATAATTTATTTTGTTAAGGAAATTTATTGTCATTTTGTTGTCTAAGATGATTCATATAGAGTTGCTTCCCCCTTTTCAATCCTCCTTATCTCTGCCATTCATTTGTTTATCTATAACGTGGCGGTTTTTTTAAAGAATTCCCCAACCCTATTGCAAACTAAAGAAGAGGGATAGAGAAATCTTGAAGCACATTTTTTTTCCTCATACACATATATGGAAAACTGCAAGGGTGGTTTTTGCTCAATTAATTTCAGCTTTCATAAGAGAGCACCACTCATTCGTTCCCTTTTTGAGGGATCCCCTTTAAAACTGGTCTGGCATTAATATTGAGCGATATTTTTTGACAGTCCAACCGAAAGCATAAATTAATATGCTCACCCGAGTTGATTTTTTTACCGAGAGAGGAGAGGGGAGGATTCTTGTGACATTATCATTGAGATCGGCACACAAATTATAATATGTTTTAATTTAACCATCTGCTTTATATGTATATGCTAAAAACATTATTTATTTATAAAACATGACAGAGAGGCTTGTTTTATTAAAATAATTAATTTGGTACCTTCTTTTACAAACAATAAATAAAATAAATTAATTAATAAAATAAAAGCAGAGAGATTGTGGCAGATGAAATAGCAGATGGAAGAAACATTTGTTTGGTATTAGTTATCCAGTGATTAGCTCAGCTTATCAGCCCAGGGGAATATAATTATCGAAAGCTCTATCACTCTTGAATGATTAGCCCGGCGGCTAATGTTGTTCGCGAACATTGTAAATAATGAATGATTGTTTATCTAGTCCTTTCCCATCCCCACTCCCCTTTCCTGAAATTCCTGAATTTCGTTGAGCTGTATGGATGCACTTGCATTCAGTGAATTAATCAATAGACGCAGAATTCGCTTTGTTTGAATATTCTAACTTAATTAAATCGTTCACCCCGCCCTGCCATCAAACCTTGGTTGTATTTTTTTTTCACCCACACTCGATCACTCCCCCACTTGGATTTTGATTAGATTTAAAAGTTTCTCGATTGATGTGAAGTCTTGAGTCTTCTTTAAAGGAAGAGGGAGTTTATAACTTCTCTGTTATAGCCAATTTTGGATTTGTAGTTGCCATACTGCAATCTTTAGGGTTCATCGCAATAACCACGCTATAAAAGTTGCTTTCTATTGCAATAATACAATCTTTACGTTTATCAATATTATTTATTGCAAAATGACGATTGCCTTTCAACTTAAACTATTGTATATATAGTTATGAGTTTGGAAAAGAAGCGGCAATAAAGAGAATCTAACCAGTTGGAAGATTTATGTTCAGAATTATTTTTTTCTAAATGAACAAAAAGTTTCTGAGATATAAAAAAAAAACCAAGTTAAAATTCGAATTCAAACAAAATTTTTTATAAGAAAAAAAAAATTAAAAATACCATGTAGTCCCTATAATCTACTCTTGAAAATTTCCAGTAGTTTGATTTTGAAAACTTATAAATATTTTTTCTAATAGAATGAGCTTTGATTTCTTTTATTGGTTTTACCAAATATTTTTTTTTTCCCTCTTGTTTAACACTCGAAAACTTTTATTAATTATTGGAGTACTAATTAGTAGCTTTGAGGACTTTTTGGCTAATGAGTATAAAAAAAATTGCAAATCAGCATAATGAGCATAATGCCATTTAGCCCTTAGTGAATATAATGAGGCAGGTTTTAAATTACTACCTGAAGTATTGGTAAATAAAGTTTTTTATTAATTTTCGGTAAGAAAGTGAAGGTTAAAAAATTTTGCAATGAAAAAATCCTAATTTTGGAAGTAATTCGATGGGTGGTTGCCATCCACATTAGTCTTATGTCTTATTATACAGTATATAATGAATAGCCCCTACTCAAAATGCAGGTCTAAATCATAATCTAAAGATCAGAGGTGCGCTTCTAGTCCTAAGCGATAAAATTTGTATTTATATTATATCAAAATTTGGCTATCAAGTGATTTAAATAAGTATAAACGAGCATCACATTTATGCATGTTCATCTATGTCGCGTGTCTTCTATGACACAGGAGAAAAATAAATAATGAATACAATTTATATAGCCATGACTTTTTTTTTAACTGGCGTTAATTCTCAGGAGAGTATTTTCTTCTCTTCTTTTTGCTTTTTAAAAGTATTTTTTTGTTCAATAATTTTCGAGATCTATATATGATATTTGAATAAGATATTAATATTCAATTAATTAGGACTTGACAAGTTATAGATATATTTAACTGACAACCAAGTCATGGATATATTTGGATCGTTTATTTTGAAAGTGGTGTAAGTCCATTTTCTATTGTTTCGAGAAAATGAAAGGTTAACATATCTGTTTATTAAAAAATCTATTTACCTACCAATTTTCAATTCAACAAAAACATGGGAATTTTTTAAGAAATTTACCACTAGCTAGTTATACATAGAAAATTTACATTAATTTAAGCATCAATCATGTGATATCTCATTTTTTTTTAATGGACTTACACCACTTTCAAAATAAACGGTCCATTTAACAAGAGTGTATTTCTTATTGGCGAGGGCAAACGTCTGCAATGGACAGCACACCGATGCCCCGGAAAGGCTGGAGATCCTGGGTTCAATTTCCGGGGGTCATGGGGCCTTTGGCCTCGCCAATAAGAAACCCTCACACTCCTGTTAGATATATTTAACAAATTTGTGAGTGACGTATGTTTATTTTTTGGTGAGCCTATTGCCGATGAACTAGAGATCCGGAGGGCATGGGGCCTTTAGCCCACCAACAAATACTCACAAATTTGTTAAATACTTTTTTATTTATTTCTTCTTGAATAATATAATAAAATTAATTTTTGACTTCTCAATTTGTTAGTTTAATTATTATGATATCAAATCTGAAATTTGTCTCTTATCTAAAAAATGCGAATGAGAAAAACAATAGACTTTCAAACTATGATCTAGCTTTCTATTGAAAAAATACTAGCCTAAAAAGACCGAAGCCAAGAGTCACAGATGTGAAGGGTCTCATTTGAAAATCATTCTTTTATTCTCTCAAGAACAATTTCTAAATTTTTTTTTTAAATTTTCCTCGGTATGCCATAAATCTTTTCGAATATCTCATAGATAACATCTAAAGTTAAATTTTTCAATTATCTTCTTTGGAAGAAATGAATATAATAACCTATTTAAATTCACATTAATCTAATAAAAAACAATATCTTGGCCACGTTATCATATCTACCGGTATATAACGTTATCTAAGTGACTCTCTAAAGGACATCATTAATACCCTCAGATAGAACTGCATCTAATTAATGCTTAGAGTTCCTATGCTAATATACGCGGCATGTTTAGCATAGTCTGAGTAATGGCTGTTTTGATCTATGGACTAATTCCAAGCTCTATTGGTATGGCACGCTAACTATTCTCTCGATACAGACCACTACTCTTCCTATACCTGCAGATCTATATATTATTATAATTCGATCTCGCACTCCCCCCTCCCCACAATCCCAACACTCTCCTCCCATTTAGAACAAATATTGGATAAATGATATCTTTGGATCAATGAAACACAATTGCTCAAATACCCAATAATTTGATCTTCTCTTAACGTTTATATTGAATAGGATTAATTAATCACCAGTCGAATTATTATTTACATTCAAGTATTTATTAATCATAAATATTAGCTCACTCCCTCTCACTGTCTAAATTACTTAATACACAACCAACAATATTATTTATTCATGCTTCTTATTTATTAAGTAAATAATGCCCTCCTCTCTTTTTTATAAAAAAATGTTTAATGAAATATTAATGTTAATAGAAATTTCTTGAAATTTAAATACTTTTTAATGCACAAGTCAAAAGTGATTACTTCTGCTTTAAGAATTAGTTACTTAAATCTGTGTAAATAAATACAATTTTTTTAAAAATTTTAATTTTATATGATAAATATTTGCAAAATAGATTAAAGGAGCAGGCGGCCAAGGAATCAGTCTCCACGAAATAAAATTGAGGGCACTTTCGGCTTTAATTAGATACGGCCATCTTCAGTCCAAAACAAGTTCTAACTTAAACTTGGCGCATTGTACCGTGCAGAGAAAAGATATTGTACAAGATGGCGGCTACCTGCCATAAGGCTCAAATGCCAAGTAGCCGCCATCTTGTACAATATCTTTTCTCTGCATGGTATATAAAGTTGATAGCATTGCATTGTATTTAGTAGTACAAATAATTTATGTATAATAAATACACAACAATTGACTCATTGTTCTGTCATTTGAGTTCATACTCTCAACACTTGGACTGAAGATGTCCTTATCTAATTAAAGCTGAAACTGTTTCTTTGACAGAGAGTTTTATTTCGTGGAGATTGATTACCTGGGTGCTTGCTCTTTTCATCGATTGTTTAAATACATCAGCCACTTTATTTCTTCATATGACAAATATTTGTTAAAAAATAAATTATTTTAATGAAACAATTAAAATCTAATAAAGGTCTTTGATTCTATTACATCAATTGAATCAAATAGATTTGTTTGCTAAGAATTAATCGAGGATCTTGAAAGCTAAAGCAAAGAGAAGTAACATTGGGGACCGGTGACACTTTTAATTCCCAAAAGAATTCTCCAAACTTGAAGGGTCGGAACCTTTCTTGAATCACACGAAAAGTCACAGCTCCTCATCACCCTCGATTTGTTCCTTCTCTGTTTGTATATTTATTGATATCTATTTCAAAGAACACAGACTAACTAGCCAAGTTCTTGAGGGCCGTTGCTCATTAGGAGGGTGGCTCTTTAAACCAGATAGGATCCCGAGGGGTTTTAAGAGTGCTTCCGGATCGCATAGCGTCGATAAAATTATGACCATGTCTTCGATGCCTTGAACGATAAACGTTTGTAGCGGATATATATGGCTCTCCCCTTGATGGATATATATAATATATGTAAAGTAAGTGAACATGTTCACCACCTCTGTTTGAAATACGATACGATAACCAAAATGGATATGATTTATGGAATGACGCATGGAAATTAAATATAAGTCTAATCATCTATCCATGAGAGGGAAATTGCTTTTAAATAAACTCAAAAAATACAAAAAAAATTTTAATTAAAAAATTTAATAAAAATTTTTCTCCATTATTAAATAATTTGACGTTTTTTTTTTAAATGAATTTATTTTAAAAAAAAAGTGAATTTTTATTTAAAAAAATTAAGATATGAAAATTTCGCTTATCATCGAATGAAGTTCAAGGTTTGCGAAGGTCGTCGGTGAAATCGATAATAAGATAACATCTAAGTGAAACTAAATGGATAAAAAATCTTCCATTTGTTATAGATTTAGGTTATTTTCATGTATCGAGAGATGAAAATTAAAGAGATTTCAATAGTTTTTATTTAATCTATTAAGTTTGGATTTATGAAAATAAAATTTATCTCACCTCAGGAATCGAACAAAAAAACTTTGCATTCAAGATAGCAGCCAATAAATAAACTTTGCTTGCTTAATAGTCGTGAATAAAAAAAAAAAAGTTTTAATATTATTTTTTAATTCGTTTTAAGGTCTTTTTCGGCATCGGAGGCCACTTTGACCCCATCCCTATTTATTTCAATTGAAGTTTTAATGTTATATATTAAGGATATTACAGAACAATCTGATGCTGTTGAAGACTACTACTGTTTATATTGTAATTACAACAAATACAATCAAGAACAAAGGAATGTATTACTAAATAATAAACAAGTGATAGGTGATTGTATTACTATTTTTTTATTAATGGCTAAATAAAGTAAATTAATTGCGACTTCAATCATTAAATTCTTAATATAAAAATAATATTATTATAAATTAGTATAAGGGTATTTTATGCATTCCTGATTATTATAAATGTTAGTTTCTTCTAAATTTCGAACTCACAAATTAATCTATTAATATTTTCATTTAATTTTCATACACAAATTAGGGAAATTAAAAAAAAAGAAACTAACTTTTAATTAGAAATTATTTTAAAAGCTATTGTCCATTAAATCGAGGTTATAACGAGATTAAAACCCAACGTCCTGGATAAATTTGTATTTGTTGTTGTCTCTCTAGTTTTCATACATTGTTAACATACATTTAAATAAACAAACCAACAAAGATATATAATTTGGATGATGTACTCACACAATAATCAAGAGAGGAATATTGCCATACCTGAAACAAAACAAAAAAAAAACTATGAATTAGTATAAAATTTAAAATTAAATATGTATTATATATACAATATCATACCATGTTTGATAAATATAGAAAAAAAACTTGGAATTTATTGAATCATTTAAAAATACAGTAAGCCTATATACTTACATACATGTATATCGCCTAATGTGATTATACAAAATTTGACTTGGCAATTTTATGATAATGCCAGTACCCAGAAGCCAGAAAATTTTTTCAAGGGGGATTCGAATGATCCGAATGGTGATCCCCCCTCCACCGCCTCCTAAATGAATAAATTCTAAAGTGCCGGTATATAAAATATTTTTATATTATATTTAAAATTTTAACATCATGTTTCTCACTATATATTTCTCTTTATTTATAATTCTTTAGGATTTCGGGTGAGACTATGGTCCCGATGACCTGAATATTTTTTTTTTTTAAACAAGAATTAATTTAATTATTTTATTTAAGATAAATTAAATCAACTATTCAAGTGGAAGAGTTGCGGGCAGTCAAGGGTGAAATAAAATATTTTTTATTTCTTATAAGTTTCGCTTCCTAATTTGTAAGTATGTTTATTTGTTGATGGCCAAACGCTGCATAGCCCACGGGAATCGAACCCAGGATCTCCAGCCTTTCCAGGGCATTTGTGTGCTTCCCTATACACCAAGCCACCAAATAGTCACATCCCCTTGGTCGTGCATTTCTTTAACAAGAGAATTTTCTCAATTTAATTGGTTCAATTTCCGGGGGTAATGGAGCGTTTAACTCACCAACAAATAAACATACAAATTTATTAAATACAAATATAATTTTATATGAGAGCAAGAATAAACTCTAATGGTAAATTATTATTTTTAATGAAAAATACAATATATTCAAACTTCCGGATGAAAGTTTTCAAGGTTGCTGGCTTGGTTAGTTGGTATATGCCAGGTTAATTTTATAAATTATTTAAATTTAAATTTACATGAACAGAAAAGACAGTTGGCGGGGCTTATTTTGCTCTGTGAATTGTTCTAATTAGGTAAAAGCCCTTAGCAGCAATGTGCAGCCCTGTTGTTTGGTTGTATGCAAATTCTAATAATAGAGAAAATAAACATTAAACAATATTTGCGTTGAAGCAAATATTGCCACAAGTGTATAAATCATTAACTATGAGAGAAAAGCAAGTATGGATGTGAAGAGGAAGTGGATTTTGTGCTGAGCTGAGCTTGTGTGTGTGTTGTTCTATTTTGTTCAAATTCTCTTTCCTTGCAAAATGGATGGGTGGAGTGAAAGTGGGTTGCTGGTTGAACGGAGGGTGGTGGGGTGTCGGGCTGATACCCGCGAATGTCACGTCACGTGATTCCAATTGTAATTATGCAAATTCAACAGTCGCACCAAATGGAGGCCAGCTGATTGGCCTGGAATCATCATGGCCGACAACCAATAGCAGTACAGGGCTACAATAAAAAACAGCCAGCACGACAGTATTAGTTTCATGTAAATCAGCTTGTAATATCCTAGGGATCAATGGATATAATACAGACTGGATTTACGAGGACTCGGGTAAAGAACAAAAATGTAACATTTCATAATATAATATAATAATGGCTCTCTGCTTTATAGCTTGCACAATAGCGGTCATAAATAAGATCTTTTAGATATATAATTACAAATAGTGCAGCAACTAATGGACATGTCCAAGATTATATTATAGAAAATTATCAAATAAAAAATTAATTATAAAGAATATGCAGTAGTGGTCCCAGGGGGGGGAGCAGAGGGACCAGCCCCCCCCCCCCCCCCCATTGGACCGACAAAAATTCAAAAGTTTTATTTAATATTGTAAAACTAAACAAAAAATTATAAATTTGCCAGAATGTTTTTTATTATTCAATCTTATACAATTTATTTACAGTGTATTTCAATTTTTTTAATGAAATTAAAAAAAAAAAATTTTGCCCCCCCCCCCCTTGACCAAGTCCTGGGACCACCACTGAGAATATGTATGATGTGGTCAGATATTCTATATTTAGAGAAAAATATAGAGGAAAATTCTGACGAGATAACAAATTGGTTTCATCTAAAAAATTAATTTGTTTATTTAATAAAATAATATTTAAAAATCATTGTGTGATTTTATGAAACCACGATGCAAGTGAAACTTTTTTTTCGGATCGGAGGTGTTTAACTGAAAATTCGATTCAATTAAGGGAATTAAAATCGCGTTTTTAATCTTAACTTAATAATTTGGAAATGGGAATGATAATGGGAAATCAATAGAGGCATGTTAAAAACTGAGAACAATATTTATTTAGTAATTGAAGATTTGAATCATTTTAAATTATTTTAAAAATTATATTTTACCAATTTAAAAATTGAAAAATTAAATCTTTTTTTTTTTTTTTTTTTTTTTTTTTTTTTTTCCCCCCCCCCCCCCGGCCGGGGGGGGGAGAAAAAAAATTGGGGGGGATAAAAATTTTTTTTTAAAAAAAATGTAATAAAAAAATTTTTTTTTAAAAAAATAATTAATAATTTTAAAAATTTCACTCCTGTTTTGTATCTCTGTAGAATAGTCACACCCCTTAAACTAATTCTCAATTATTTTTTTTTAAATAATGATTTTCTGCACAATGTTTGTGTTAAAAAAAAGAGTTTATATTAATTAAAAAGATCTTAATCTCCAGGAGAGAGTGGGGTATCTGTTTGTTTTGCTTATTTAAAAAAATATTTAATCAAATAAAATTATAATTTTTATTTATCAAAAGAAGATGGCTTGCTTCTCTTAATATAAAACGAATTTTTTCTTGAATTTTAATTAAAAAAAAATTATCTGATACTGGAGATAATCAGTGAAAAGAAAAAAGTCACATGGCTTTTATAATTCTCATTTCTTTTTTATTTATTTATTTATTTTTTTTTCTAAATATTTGTTTGTGGCAAATGAATTTATCATGTTTGTCTTATTTGATAAGATTAGCAAGAACTTCTCTAAAGTCTCGGGGGTTCGGGGTTTTTTTTTTTTTTTTTTTGTTTCTGGGGGAAAATGACATCTCTCAGTTTGTTATGTATTTTTATCTTGAAAAAATATTTTTATGGATCTTAACTTTTCTTTTTTTTTCTTTTTAGACGTCTTTGTAATCTTTTCGTTTAATTTTATTAAATTAAATATTTTTTTTTTTTTGAAAAGTATTAGTTCAACAATCTGCAAATTACTATAAAATGTCATTAAGAAAGATAAGTTAGAGTAGGCTCAGTGGCGTATTCAGGGGGGGGGGGGGGGCCCAGGGGGGCCGGGCCCCCCCAAAGCCTTCTCCAAAACAAAAAAATACCTAATGTTTTCCCTAATGATTTTTTTTTTTAAATAATAATTTTATTAACTCTCATAAATTCTAAAAACTAACAAAAAACTTATAAATAATTGAAAAAATCTCCAATATTTACGAATTTTGTATTAAAATTATTTTTTATTTCAAGAAAAAAAAAATTTTTTTTTATTTGTTTTTTATTTATAATTATTATATTATCTAAAAAAAATTTCTCCACTTGAAGTTTCTTGGAGAGGGGGGGGGGGGGGGTTAATAAAAATTTTGGGCCCCCCCCAAGCAGAAATCCTGGCTACGCTACTGAGTAGGCTAAAGATTTTCTTTCTTTCTCTTACTTAATATATATAGAAAGTATTGGATTCATCTCAAAATTTCGATGTCGATTTATATTTGTTTTGTAAGTATAAATAATATTTTCTAACAGATATATAACAAAATTTGAATACCTTGTAAGTAAATTTTAAGAAAAAAAAGTTCACCCTTCCTCCCCAAGAAAAAGTTGAAATGACGCCACTGTTCCTTATAATGAATCTCAGCAATCGTTTATTCACTCAATAATATATTAAATATTTCTACTAATTTTTATAACAAATTCAAAAAAAATTATTTTTAGGTTTTGGAGTAATAAGAGTTTAAATAATTTTTAATATTTAACAAAAAGCATTAAGATTATTAATGATTAAAAGTGAAAAAAATATATTTACTAAGGAGTAAAAAAAGAAGAAAAAGAGAATGAATACAAATTGAAAGAGAACACAATCTTTTGGAAAATTGTTCAGATTCAATTTCAACACAATTTATCTAAACCAATTCGACGAAGACGAAAAAAAAAATCCAATTTATTTATTAATTCACCAATTTAGTCAGATAATGTATCCATTCAATACGACTGATTCGGAACTCATTTCCCTTTAGAATAGCTAGTAATATACCAAATGTCACTTTAAATAGTATCCTTAAAATTGAGCGGGCAAAAAGACTTCAAAAACATACTCAGTTATTAGCTGAGAGAAGGAAGGAAAAAAAAAGACTTTCTCGCTTACACGGTGCACATTAATCAGAGAATGATAAATTGCTGAAAAACTTTGCGCCCTCAAGTATACTCTATACAAGAGATGGGAGTGAGAGTGGTGGGGGGATTGGCAATGACGAGCCCTTGGCCTCATTTGGCAGCCGAATTTTAGGAAGAGGAGAAAGATTAGCGCCGATTCGACCCGATGATATAATATTCCAGATCTATATATATATATATATTGTCATGAGATTCAACCCCTCCAGACGCCCATCCCCCAGACTCGATTTTACCCTCTCTCGACTATCAAACTCGAAGCCCACACGAGTTCAAGATAAATCGAGAATCGATCGCTTTTAATTTCCTGCAGTAACGAAGAGTAATCGTCGCGGAGATGTCGCTTCCAAACCAACCCCCACCACCCTCTGACCTCTTCTTTCGTTTTTGTTCCGATATTAAAATGGTTTAATAGAAACACATACAACTAAAAAAAAAAATAAAATAAACGGGATAAGTAAAATTTATTTTATTAGATCAATTTTCACTCTTTCTTTTAAGGCTATAAAACTAAACTTGAAATTTGTAGGTCATTTGGGTTGCCAGCAAGGGCGGATCCAGAGGTGTTTCTCGGGGGGGGGGGGGGTAATCTGGTGTGACTCGTCCCACAGCACACTATTTTTTCTTAATTTCAGTAATTTAAAGGCGCATTCTGTACTTGTGGGGGGGGGCCCCCCCCCTTTTGGGCGCCTTGCCAGAATATAAATACAAATCAAATTTTTAAGTATTAATTTTTAAAATTTTACATTAAAAATAAATTTTTTTCGAAAAAGAAGTATTTTTTAACAGATGGAGGTTCTTTATTGACGGCCACTCCCATGGCCCCCGGGAATATTTAGAAAAATAAGTATTTTTTTCAAATCTCGGGGGGGGGGGTAATTACCTCCTTTACCCCCCCTTGTATCCGCCCTTGGTTGCCAGTAACTAAAACTAATTTCCTAAACCGGTGGTAATTAGTTGTCAGGGTTTTTGAAACTCACTATACATAATATTTGTTTTTTCGGGACGTTATTATTATTATTATTATTCCAGAAAACAAATATAAATTTCAAGCAACGTAAAATAATAACAGTCGCGTTTTATGTGAAAATAAAATAATCATCCCTTGACTTTATTTAAAAAATAAATATATAAAATAGAAAAGTTATAAATCAATTTTACCATAAAATTTGTTCTCTTTAAAAAAAAAAATAAATGAAGTTTTTATATCAATATCAAGAAAATTTATTTCCTTATACTTCCCTCTTTGAATTGAAAATTTCTACTAACTAGGGTTTTATACATAAATTATATCAGCTATCTTGAACTCATATCGAAAATCATTTTACATTTATGATTTATAACCGAGCTAGTTAGTGCAGTCTAGCCTATATATCTACATAGATTGTTAATTATTTCTACATTAGTATCATGCCATTGAGTTATGGTCACCAGATATAGTTGAAGGAAACGTTTTCTTGAATATTGCTTTAATATAATTATAGATGAATAAAAAAATAATTTATATTATTATTTAAATTTTTTTCAAGTAATGATTTGTAGGTCAATATTTAAATAAATCAATTGGAATTTATGGCTAGATAACAATTAGCCTATCTGTAAATTGATAAACATATCAAAATGTTATCATATGCCGAAAGTTTAACTCTCCCCCCACCCCGCCCACCCCACTAACTGCTAAAAAAATTCATTACTTTTTTTTCACTAAATAATTTATATCTCTTGGAAGGATTGACCGATTGAGTTGAATTTTTGCACGGAACTCATTAATCTGGAGTCCTAGAAAATAAAATAAAATCAATCGGTCAAGTGATAAATATTATTTAGTGAAAAAAAAAAAAATGGTGGCGTTTCCGGATCTATGTTTATATGGACAATTTTTCTTTAATTTTACCGCTACAACCACTCCCTAAATTATACAAGGAAATTTTGAAGCCCAAATAATTAATTAATTAATTAAAATTAATAAAAAAAAAAAAACCACTAGGTGACGTTTCAAAAAAAGATTGAGAAAATCGAAAACCCAAAAATGTACATCGGTAAAGCACTAGTAATCTTTGATCGGTTTTATTCAAAATTCTAGAGACACCTACATAATGAGTTCTTAGCTTAATATAAGAATAAAATTTTAATATCGAGTTTTTTCGTTTTTGATTATTTTATTAACCTACATTTTTTGATATTCCTCTTGAAATTTATTAAATTTATTGTGAAAAAACTAAAATTCAAGCTAATAAGGAAATCCTCTTTTGAGGTGAATTTTTTTATATTTTCACAAGAAAACTTCTTCGTAGAATTTAGAATTTTTTCATTATAAATTTAACGAATTTCAAGCGAAATATCAAAAAATGTTGTTTAATTAAATAACTCCAAAACGAAAAACTCAAATATCTCAAATTTTTTATTTAAACTAAATACGACCTATGTTGCAGGGGTTTCGAGGATTTTCAATAAAAACAGCCATATATAACTAGTACTTTACTAATGGTCTTTTACAATATTTTTTAAATTGAGCAAAAAAATAATTAAGCTTATATCACTGGTCGCGATACTATTTTTTCTCTCCTAGGGGGAAGGGGGAATTTGACCCTTAAATTGGTTGCAAAAAAAAATTTAATGTCGAGTTATTTTTCAATAAAATTAAACTATTAGGCCTATAAAAATTAAAAGAAAAGTTAGTAATAAGAGTCGCGGGAGCGACTCGTCGCCGAGCAAGGACAAAGCATAAGAAATTATAAGTTAACAGTAATGAACATTGTTTATACTGTATATGTAAAAATAAAAAAAAATTCATTTGGCATGCGAATGTTTTTTTTTTTTTTTTTTGTAAAAAAAGAAAATTTGATATTTTTCCGAAAAATAAACATAAAAGTAAAAAGTTTCCGTAAAAGAAAATAACTAAAAACGATTTAATTAAATATTTATTTAGACAAGTATTTATTTAGTTCGAATGATATAAAAATTTAAATATATAGAGAGAAAGAATTAAATAAAATTTTATGCTCTCAATTCAGGCTTCAACTTCACTCTCTCCTAAGACAAAAAGTAGTGAAAATGGGAAATCAAGCTTAAGATAATTTAAGTATCTCCCTATACTTTAAAGTATCTTTAAAAATTGTCTTTATACATGAAAAGCCATATAGGAGTGTACCATATATTATTAATTTGCCTATATAAAATTAATTGATAGACAATAATCGATAAGTGAACCCAGACACTTAAAATAAGCTTGAGTCTCTCAAACACAAGCGCTTTATTAAAATTATTTACATTAATCCATTCTACATTTTATCAATGAACCCTCAGAGTTATTTAAATAATAAATTTATTATAATTTATATATAGCCTATAGGTTGAATGTTAGAAAAAAAAATGTCATTTAATTATGGAAATTCTCACAAAAAACTTACAATTACATTTAATAATATGGTTTAAAACAGTAATAACAAGTTAAATTAATCAGGCTCAATTGAATAAATAATAAACTGTGACAATTTTATTTTTTGTTAAAATATATTAATTCATTTTGTTTATGCAGTAGGTATTTTTTTGTTCTAATTTCAGCTAGAAAACAAAAAATTCTAGTTTTACAGTAGCAACATTAATCCATTTTTTTTTTTTTTAGATAGGACCTACATAGTAAGGGCAAACCTAAAATTATTAGCTTTTTTTATTTAAAAATAAAAACAACACAATTTTGTAGGCCTAGATGACCTAATATTCACTAGCTTCATAGAAATCCTCCCTCCTCCCCACTTTGGACAGAAAAAATATTACTTTTATTATTAGACGAAATTTTTAATTAAATACCACATTTTGTATTAATTATTTATTAAAATTATAAATACTGTACAATGTTTCGACTGCTTATTCTGCAGCCGTTATCAAGTACTGTGCACTTACTCCGAGTCAAGCGAACCAACTGTCACATCCGTTACGTTCCTTTTTTTATATACAACGACGTCAGCAAGGAAAAGCCTGCAGAATAAGCAGTCGAAAACGTTGTACAGTATTTATATTTTTAATAAATAATTAATAACAAAATGTGGTCTATAATTAAAAATTCTCCTAATAATAATAATTCAAACCACAAAAGCTTTAATAAACACATTCGTGATAAATATTACTTTATTAATGCTAAATTAAATCCGGAACTAAAATATAATAAATCCCTCACCCTCTCTTCCTCGAAAGCGACAAAGACTTTCCCTCTCGCATACACCGAAAATTTCGACTCCTCTCTTTAACCAAATTTTGTGGTCGTCATTGCTTACACTCACGCTCTGGACAAAAATAATAAAAAGTTTTTTTTATTTTTATTTATTTAAGGTCTTTTTGGGGGGGCCATTTAGACTCCGTCTCTATTTATTGGAAGCCAATTAAATTGAAATAAATTTTGTCTCATGAGACAGGATGCGAACTCGCGACCCTTGATACAGAAGGCCAGCACGCTACCACAACTCAAAGGCCCGAGGGCGTTTTTTTTTTTTTTTTTTTTAATTTAACAAAATATTAATAAAATTATTAAAAAGGATTAACGGCATAATAAGCTCAAAATATTTTATATTAAAATAAAATTGATTGGTCTTTTAAAATAAAAGCAAAGAAGATGCAAACTGAACGAGAAATAGCCCCAGAATATTAAAGATCAGACAAAATTTAACAGACCTCTAGTGAGTGCTCTCTGAACACATTACGAGGTTAGTTAAATATTGTTAAAAAATAATTTTTCATCGACAACAATTTCTACTATTCTGATGTAGAATGAAGGCCAGATTTTTCTCAGACATATGTATATAAATTTCTGTGAATAACTTTTTTATATTTTTAAATCTCAACTTTAATTTAATTAATTTTTGCACCTTTAGAAAAAAAACTAATTATATATTTTCATATTTTAGGGGCTAGCTTAAACCCGTATTAGTTTTGGTCTTCTTTATTTTGCAAACATAATACCTGAATAATTTAATTTTTCAATTTATTTAACAAATGAAAATTATTCTGGTATTAATTAAGAAGGTCATGATCAAAGTAATTTTGCAATTAAATCTTAAACCATAAAGAAATTGAATATATAATATACAAGCATACATGTCTTAGTGTGTATGTAATTCATCTGGGAGCAAGCAAGCACTACTGGGGTGTAAAAGGGTTACATAGCCATCTGGTGCCATACCAGTTTACGACACCGCCTTAGCTAGATTGTATATATATAAACGGGTGAACAAAGGGTTCAAACTCCAGGGAAAAAAAGGAAAGAATTTAAATTATGATCAGAAAAAAAAAGGTTCGCTATAAAATTGTATTGGTCCAACTTATTGATCAGAGTTGATCGTAAGTATTTGACCTAGTGCTTGATAGAAAAAAAAACGCCCGAGGAAAATGGATCTAGGTGAGAGAGTTAATAATTGAATTGTTTTTCTCTAAAATAAATCTGAGAAGATCTTTCTGATTAGCTTAAATGAAAAAATAAACTTGGAATTTAATTACAATTTTTTTTTTTTTAATTTAATACCCTACTAAATTGGGAGAGCATATGAATAGAGAAATAGTAGCGAGAAAAACTGGTATAGTGAGTGGGTGCAGAAGATGTTAATCTTAGCTCGAATAAATCGGAGTTTCAATAAACTTCATTGAGTGTTGGGAATTAACACTTGATACCTATAAATGTTAAATGTCATACATATCTACATTATAACCATTTACGAAATCTTTCTCAAACTCCAAAAAATCCAAAACGTGTAATTTTATATATACGAAAAAAAATTCAAAATTTAGTAGATTATTATGTTGAAATAAATGGCTCCAGATGCCGAAAAATACCTTATATAATTACAAAAATGAATGTTTTAGTTCGATTATTCATTTTTTTATAAAAGTTAATTCAATTTAATAAAAAAAAAATTTGAAGTATTTGATTTAATTTATAATTATTCAAATTTTTTAAATATCGTTTAAAAAGAGTAAACTTTGTAGTCGTTCAGGATTTATATGATAATATTCAAGCATAACATTTTAATGTTAATGATAGGAATATGAGAAATGATTATATGTTTATCTAATTATAATATCAAAATCATTTCGTTCTCTAATAATGCAAATTATTAAACTAGCCTCTATCGTATCCAAAAATTAACATATCAGAAACGAAATAAAAAAAATGGTCCATATTTAGTTAGGGCAAATATGGTAACTATTTTATTTTTCAAGCCATTTTAGACTATATATACAATATCATTACATTGAAATAGTAACGTTGGGCAAAATATATAAGGAATATCAGAGAATAATACACTAGCCTCGATGGGCTACGAGCGTCTCCTAGAAATCTAGTCGTATTCCTAGAAAGCTGGCACGTAGAACATAAAGCGCGCGTAGATTTGTATTCAAATATTTAAGAATTTTGATTATAATTAGTTTCACAAAACATTTAAGAGATTCAAATTATAACACGTTATTTCCCGTTTCAAATACTGTACTATATGTGTACTTAATTTGAAATTGTTGATTTCTATATATACATACATACATTTTTTTTTTTCAGTTCATTTATATGAATGTAGATTTTAAAAAATTCGTTTTATGGTTTTTGGCTCACGTTCTGCATTCTTGTTTCTCGGAGGTCACATATCCGTGTTCAGCATTACCTAACCTTGCTTATTGACATTCACATTGTTACTAATATCCTCGGCTAGGTCCTCCGACAAAAATTTTATTTCATCTCTTGAAGTGTTTTTTTTTTTTTTTTATCGAAAGCACTTCTCTCCTAAAAGACCTCTTTTTTTAAATTTTTATAAAAATAAAGTTATAAACATTGTTATCTATATATTGAGCTTAATATAAACAGTAAGAATTTTCTTTGTTATTTAGAGTTACTTACTCTATGATTCTTCACTCAAATATTAAATTATTCGAACATTTTGTCGTACAACTAGTCAGAGCTCGGAATTATCTTATTTTTTACAACCAGTAAAATCCTAAATGCTGGCAGCCGAGTGTTTTACGAGGCGTTGCTTCATGTCGTCATCTCGATGCCGTCACATCTCAAATTTCCAGGGGACTGGAGGCTGACTGGACCGTCAAGCTACACCTTTCTTTTCTTTCCTCATCCATGGACCATATCACAAATCTATTATTCAACAAAGCTCACATTTCACCACTCTGTTTATTTTATTACTTTTTAGGCCAGTGGCAAAAAAAAATATACAAACTTCAAAATGTATTACTAATTTTATCAAGTTTTAAACTGCTTTTAAATTTTCAAAAACGGATTTGAAAACTAAAATATTATTTTAAAAGAATGATAATAAATTTTTCTATTATTCTATTAAAGAAAAATGAAATTAAGATATATACTGTACTTTTAACTCCAAATTATAGACTATCTAAAGATCAATAAAGTTTGTAGAATATAATGAAAGAATGATTTAAAATAAGCTTTAGTATCTGTTAAGATAGCATCGCATAAAACATTCTACATCTGTCATTAGATCGTAAAATAGATATGAATTATCGGATCCGTTATTAATGGCATGAATGCCAGTCGGGGAGATGGAGATCGGGGCGCAACAAAAGGGTCGATGAGAGGCGCTACTTAGGAAGCCACCCCCCACAACCCAAACCCTAAAAACCTACCCCCCAAATGATGACCTAGATCGGGCGTCGAATTGCCCACTTGTATTTTTTTCAATTTACTGGGTCCAACTTGGGTTAATGATGTCAGCCGGAAATAGAAAATGAGAGTATAAATCATAACTTGGCTATTTATATATAAATAATTCATATCATTAGCATAGGAAATAAATAATTTTACGGTATTATAATGAAAAAGGTGAAATTTGATCTATAAGATTAAAAAAATATTTTCTCTTCTTTTCTTGTTTTTACTTATTAAAAGAAGAAAGCCGGCCCGTCGTCCGGCTTAAAATTCTATATTTAATAAATATCTAATTAAAAAATCTGATGTGGTTACCGCACAGGACACAACTTTCTCTTTGAAAATGTAAAGTCCTGTGATGTGCTGTCACGCCAGAATTTTTTTGTGTCAATTTGTATTTAGTTTCAGAATCCGTCTTGGATTCATAGAAACTATTGTCAACTATTTCTCCTATCTTTTCCACATGCTTGTATGCCAGAAGGGAGGGAGAGGTACCTAACTTAAATATCAAAAATAGGAAAGATTGCGAAAGAGACAAGAATTAAGATTTACAGTGGAGTACCTGGAGGTTACTTGTCGTATTTTGGCTGTTGGAGGGGCCAGAGAGAAATTTGTTAAAAATAATAAATTTTTGTAGGAAACTTTATTTTGGTCGACCAAATTGTACAATTATATGGTTTTGGTCTGAAAAATACACATATTCTATAAGATTTTTGACAATTGAGATTTTCAGGCCTTGAGAATGGTCATTCAGACCGAAACCATGTAATTGTACAATATGGTCGACTAAAATAAAGTATTCTACAAAAATTTATTATTTTTAATAAATTTCTCGATGCACTTCCAACAGTCAAAATACAACAAATAACCTCCACTGTTAAATATCAAAATTCAATCTCGTAGCTTCTTGAGAAATTTTGTACACAGATAGATCAACTTTTTCGGACTAAACAAAACATTCCATTAAAATCTCGAATACTTTTTCTTCTATATTAACATACAGTTTATATAAGTAGGAGAAAGTAAAAATTGTGATGATCATTTGGTTTACCTATCCAATTTCTAAGAAAATTTATTTAACAACTACGTTTAGAGCTCTGAGCCAATTAATCCATTAGAGAGTTTGCTGTCAGGGATTGAATTTCATCACCAAAGTATCATAGAGCCCAGAGGAAATTTTTATTATAAGATTTTTTCGACAAAATTTTGTTTAAATTAAAAATCTCATATAAATAAACGGATAAGAATTTATTTTTTTGTTAAAAAAAAAAGACCAGAGAGGCCACGTGTCGTTTGTGACTAAGCAATTAGGAACAGGAACAAGACAAAAGGGGGAAATGGAAAAGAGAGAGAGAGAGAGAGATTGGTTTAATTGTAAAGTTTGTGTGGGGATTGAATGTCATGTTTGCCCTCTAGAATTGGAGTAGGGGGTACTGAGAATACCGGGGAATAAGGGTACGCGTGCTTTCTACTTTTTATCATACTAACAGTCGTCGGTTCGAACTGGGGCCAAGTCGCTCCGTTCTCTCGGCAAATGGAAAGATTTAACAGCCTGATAAGCGCCCTAAAAATGGAGCTCAAAGCAAGATGTAAAGCACCCCCACCCCTCCCCACTCCGCCCATCACATGTGTCCCTTTCAATATCTACGAGTTCGTTCTCTGACTAATCCTAAAAATAAAAAATATACTTGCCAATATTGTTTCTTTTATTTACTGAATAATTGTTTTAGTAAAATCAATTCAACTTCTTCTTGTTTTGCCTTGATTATTGATATTCTAAATTTCAATTAGTGGCGCAAACAGGATTTGCCTCTGGGGGGGGGGGGGGTGTCACTCTTGTTTAGCAGGTAGGATTCTTTGAGTTTTTTTGGTTAATATTATTTTTTTAAAAATGCAAACATTTTTTAAATGAAAAGACCATAAATTCATTTTACCTCTTTCTTGGAAGCTGGAGGGGGTTAGCTCCAACCCCCTCCACCTCCCTGTGAAAAGAACAATTTATTATATTTTGCATTGTTCAAAAGTGGAGTAGAATCTCTTCTACTTGCTCGCTTTTTTTCATAATTATCTTTTAATTTTAAATAAAATTAGGTGCTGGAGATTTTTATTAGATTCACTGTAAAAAAAATCCCCCCCCCTATATAGACTATATATATGAATTTTCAATTGTTTTTCATATTAACAAACTAAGTAGTCGAGTTGGTAGAGGCGTCATAACAGTTACATATGAAAGGAAGAAACCAAGAGCTCGAGTTCAAACCTTTCGAGTGGCCATTTTTTTTACCTACTTGGGGCGGTTTTTTTTTTACTAGTAGGCCTATATGAACTTTTTCACAAACGCGTTAATAAAGAATTTAATCAATTTGTTTATGAAAGTACATTTTTTAGTATATGAACTTAAAATACCCCAGTGATAGATAACATTGACCTATATTTATTTTCCAAGCATCATACAGAAAAAAGTTTTAGTTTACGATTTTATATCATATAAAAAATATTTAGGTCTTTAATAAAAACCTCAATAAAAAGAATATATATTTTCTCTCTCCTAGGAGAGGGTGGCCTAAAAAACCCCACCTCCGTTGCACTTCTGATTTCAATACTTGCTTTTTAAATAATGATATAGTGTTCATGGCCTATGAATTGAAGGCAAAATTTACTAAGAATTAACAGATTTACTGTAAATTTTTTTTTTTTTAAATAAATATTAAAATGTTTTGACGTATTTTTTTTTTTAATTAACTAATACAGGATATAAATTATTAAATATTTTTCAATAAATTTATTTTCCCAAATTATAATTCAATTCCTTTGGGAAAAATTAAATTTCATTTAATATCATAAAAAGAAAATTAAAAAAAATTCCCTTTTGTTTTTATAATAATTGATGAATATAATCCGATTAATAATTATTATCCTATTATAATACATACATTATTAGATTTAATAAATAATTTAACTTTAACAGGTTCAAAAAGGCCTTAAAATCTACTAAATTAAGCTTCTTCTAATTTAATTTTTATTTGATTTACCTAAAATTTAATTTTACTATTTTTTATTATAATTTTGAGGGATAAAATAATTAAAAAAAAAAAAAAAAAAATAGTATCTGGATATCGAAGAACGCTCGTGTTTTTTTTTTTTTTTAAGCCTTAAAATTTTGCAATCCCCGAAGGCGAGTAAGAGGGTCCAGGGGGCGTTGCTCCCTGGCAAGTAAACCCACTTGTCTACTATAGCTATAATTTGTCTGTTCACATTCTGAGTATAAATTACTTATTTGATTTTCTTTCTTATTTATTAAGATGGTGGATAAAAAAGTGATAAAGAAATCCAAGGCGAATTCAAATTTTGTTGTACCTATATAATTATAATTGAAATAATAAACCAAGTGTTCAGATGATTTATTATTGAAGGCAAAATTTACTAAGAATACACAAATTACAATGCCACAAGAAGGTTGGTTTTGGAGTAATTTAATTAAAATTTAATTTATTTAGAACATTATTATTACTCACTTTCCTTTTTGTTTATCCTCACTTTTCGAACAAAATTCTCCTTCTTTTATAAAACAATTTAAATTCATTTATTTTCTAATTTAATCTCAGGAATTTTGTCTTTATTTAATAAAATTATAATCAGTGTAAAATAATAATAATCCAGTGATTGGTTTTGAGGTTCTTATTTCCTACAAGATGGCGGTATTATATCAAGTTCGATCATAATGGCGCTTGGTTCCTTTATGCATAACATGGTCCATTTCTCCTAAGGATAGTAAATAAATAAATAAAAGACTTTAAAATGTAAATTATATAATAGAATTAATTTAAATACCATAAATCGTGAAAATATAAATAAGAAAACTTTTCCGTAATTTTGTTAGATCATAAGATCTTCCTGACTCATGTGGTAAAAATTAAATTATCGATTCAACGAAGTTTTATCGGAAAAATTTTTTATGGCAAAAAAAAAGCTTTTTAAAACTTGTAATTAACAATTTAAAATTTAAAGTAATATTTTATTATTAAAATTAGAATGGAATAAATGGCAAAAATAATTAAATTTTATCTTTTAAATAAGCCAGTCGATAAGTTTTTTTTTTTTTATTATACATGTATATGCAGCATAAAAAATGCAGGTGAAAAATTTTTAATTTATTCTTAAAGAAAATACTTTTTCCTATTAAATGTAATCTTATTTTTATGTATTTGTCGATTTAAAGAAAAATATTGCAACTTGATAAGATTATACAGTAGTAGTTTCTGGAATATATTATAATATTAATTATTTTAAGAAAAAAAGTCTAGACTTTAGTGAAATTTTATTATTATAATTCGTAGTAGAAGTTAAGTATGCTGGGACAAATTGTAAAGGTTATGGAGAAAATACACCAGCGATTGCTTTCTTTCCACATTAAAATAATTTATTTGCCAAATATTTCGCAATCCATCCTCAGTGCATCAAATTATACATATGTGGAGTGTGTTACAAATGTAAAAATTTGCTATGATGCATAAGAAATTGTAACCTAATATATCATATAATTACTGATGTAATTTTTCTCCCAGTAACTTGCACAATAAAAACGTCCTCTCTAATTTATAGAATGGCTTCTCATAGCAAATTTTTACCATTTGAAACACGCTCCACATATGTATAATTTGATGCACTGAGGAGGCAATCCGAAATATTTGCCAAATAAATTATTTTAATGTGGAAAGCAACCGCTGGTGTATTTTCTCCATAACCTTTATTATTATAATTGCCTATCTATTATCCAGGGGTCAAAAGCAAATCTCAGACGGGATCCGGCACGTGGGCCTTACTTTGGGAACCCCTGATTTATATCAAGGGTGAGCTAATAAAAAATTTATAAAATTGAGGGTTGAAATTTTTAATCCTAGGCTTTTTGCTTGAGAGGGAATGGAACAGACAAATGAATTTCCTTTGCGCTGTTTTTTTTTTTTTTATTTTAAATTAAATATTTTCTTCTTTTATTGAAGGGGACGAGTTAGTTAACAGTTGCTGAATATTTTTTTTTTTTGCAGACTCTCTTTTATAATAAATGAAAAACATTCTCTAAATAAAAATTTTATATAATACTAAGAAATTATATAATTAAAATATTATTTTACTATTTGATCATCGATTTAATATTTTAAAATGTGTCATGCAAAAATATTATATAAACATAATTAAATAAATAATGAAATTAAAACAGCTCTTGGCTAAATAAATTATTTAATTTTTATTTTCTTTTCTAGACTAAATAAAAAAAAGAGATGGATTAAGGTTGTTCTGTCTGTGAATTATCACCCCCTGGATAGATTAGGTGCGAAGGTAAGTCAGGACTGTCACAAAGGAGTCCGGGTCATTTCACAGCCAGCTTATTGCTTGTGACACATCAATAGGCTGGTCGTAGCTCCGAATATGGAAACCGTCGGTAATTAGATCTATAACACCCGTAATTGTTTGTATATACGCTCACGAAATGGTAATTTAATCCTCGCAGATGAAATTTTGTGCAAATTAAAATTGAACTAAATTACAACCGGCTGGGTATTAAGTTTCGTTTGGCCACTACCCTCCCAGGAGTATGAAGAGTCACTAGAATAAAGGGACCCAACAAAACTTAATCCATCAAGATTTACGCCAGGTGGATGAGATATTGCGATACGTTATATAAAACAACTCTAGATCAATTTAATATAAAAAAAAAAAATTGATCAAAATATTGTCAAAGGGAATAACTAAAATGTTATAACCTATATTCTTTTGCAAGGGAATACTGAATACGTATAGATTACCACAAAAAAAAATATATAACTTTATTAAAACTCTTGTTTTGTGTCAAAAAAATTCAACCTCTCGCAGTTGGCATATGAAACGTACTTGAATCAAATAACATAGAGAATCAGGACGTGTTATATCTCTTTGACAAGACAATTTCAACTTTTTTTTTCACATTACAATTATATATGTTGCGGGGTCG
The DNA here is from genome assembly GCA_023213315.1 of Euborellia annulipes. NCBI lineage: Eukaryota > Metazoa > Arthropoda > Insecta > Dermaptera > Anisolabididae > Euborellia > Euborellia annulipes. The sequence continues at coordinate 30,774 of JAKCPI010030312.1, read as the reverse complement.
CACTCAAAAAACGGAATAATAAATGTCACCTTTTTTTATTTTTTATTTTAACTATAATAAAATAATTATTCTAAATATAAGTAATGAGTGTATGATTACCTTGAGCGAAGAAGGACATTCTAGCTCTAATCAGGGTCGGCTGTGGGCCCAATTTGAAATAGGGAATTTCAAATTTGGTCCGCGGTCCTTGCCATCGGTATTAAAGTTTCAACCGCCTAGCTCATCTGCAAGAGGTGAAAATTAACTTTTTTTAGAAAATTAGGAAAATAAGTCAGTTATCAAGAGAGAGATAGAAAAGGTAAAGTTGTCCCATCACCGCAAATAGCTACATTAATAAAATATAATAACTACTTAAACATCGGTCCTAATGGATGCAGATAACTAAAATGAGAATCCAGCCCGGAGCGTATAGAGCTATATATATACTATAGGCTCAGCTAGTGATTACCATTCGTTTGACCAGGCAAGCCCGCAGGTCCAAATGTACATGTATACATTGTAGGACTTGCACACAAATCAACCACACGATGCAGTATAGTCATCAAGCAGATATCAGGGTGTTAATACCCTTAGCCATGTCAGCGAGCGTGATAATTATTCACTGGTGGAGTTAATACACGGGGTTTTCCTCACTTGTCATCTATATAATTCGTCAAATGTCGGATAAAATTAATCGTGTCGCAATGTAATTTACCTATACAAATAAATAAGCCATAGGGATTGCTAAGATATTAAAGTATATTGTATATTGATGATTTAAATGATCCGAAAATTGAATAGTTACAGGAGATGGTAAATGAAATGTTAGTTTGTTTGAATGTATTAATTGGTTGATGATCCGTAATTGGATTGGATTGAAATCATTAATAGACAATCTTATTGAGAATACAAAGTTAACAAGAATCAAAGTCAAAATAAAGGGGGAACTAATTAAGGACTATATTATAATGAAAGTTCTGTGAATAGCTATCACTCGGATCAAACAAAGATTTTAATATCCGAATTAATCAAAAATAAATATGGTTGGAGTTGAGAAGAATAAAACCAGCGTTGTCGAACACCTTTACACTTTTATTCAAGCATCAAAAATAAATATGTGTAATTGAAGCGAGGAAGTACCAAAGGGGATATGTGCCAAAATTAGAGTCCCGAAATAACCGCAAAAAACTGTTTAAGAACAGAAGAGTGACATCGCACCTCAAAAGCTTCCAAATTTCGATATTCCCTTTCTCAGAACCTGCAGTACTTACACATTTGCAGTATATACTACATTTCTAACAGAAAATCTCAACAAAAAAAATGGCACATACCCTCTTTGGTACTTCCACGCCTCAATTATGAAATTTTGGAAGTAATAGGCCTACTCTAGAGGCCCCTTAAAAAACAGTCATTTTCAGTCTCATATTGGGGCTATCATTAAGATCAAAGAATTGATATATAATTTGAAATAAGATGGCAACGACATAACTGTAGCATGCCAATTGATTGACCATACGAGTTCGATAAAGGTCCCAATAGAAAACAGAAACATTCCTCTGGAAATTATATTACTCTAATCTTCCAAACTTCATCCAGACATCTTAATAGGTAAAATAAAATGGTGACCCAGAATGTATAATAATATTTCTAAACTATGAAATAAAAAATAAAAATGAAAAAAATGGAAATTTGTTGATCAAATAAAAAGGCCCTAATTAATTATTTTATTGGTGTAGGTCGAGGGTCCGGTGGCCTGGTGCAATGGACAGCACGCCTATGCCTCGGAAAGGCTGGAGATCCTGGGTTCGATTCCCGTGGGCCATGGAATGTTGATCTTCGCCAATAAATAACACTCACAGCTTTGTTAGATATATATCTCTATGACTTACATTGTTAGTTAAGTCGGATAAAAATCGAGATGTTTGAATACTAGTATCTAGTTCAAATATATAAATCTCGAAAATATTTAACTAATTAATTATGATTAAAAAAATGAAGAGTGCAAAAATAATTAGGGATTAATTTTCAAATGAAATTTTTTTCTTTTGTTGCATTGAATTATGCACAAAATGAATGAATGAATGGCCAATGGTAAATTAATTTAACAAATTTTTTTTTTCTCTCATAAAAGATTAATATTATTATGAAAATATACGTATTTAATAAATATCATTTAAAAAAAATCGATTTAAATAAACATTTGAAAGAGTAGGCCTACTTAACGTTGATTTATTTTTGAATTGGATACCAATCAATTGAAATAAATAGCGAAGGGGTCTAAATGAACTCCGATGCCGAAAAATACCTTATATTTATAAAGAATAACTTGATAAAATATAAATTTGTTGAAAAAAATAATTATATATAGCCTACTAGAAATCAGGGGTTCTTAAACTGTGGTCCCGAAACAATTCTATTAATAGTTAAACAATTGTAATGAAAATATATCATATTTCCGATCATAAAATAAATATAATTAACATATTTTTTATTTAGCGATTTACTAAACTACTGTTAGTGACAGCAGAATGTATAATCTCTCTAATCTTAAGAAATTATTAAAAAACCAAATATTTATTGTTGTAAAGGGGTCCGTGAGAAAAAAAAAGTTCAATAGGGGGTCCGCGAACTACACAAGTTTAAGAACCTCTGCTATAAATTATTAGTGGATTAATTATGCTTATTGAAAACGAATGCAGACCATGAATTTGACTTCAAATATGGAGATGTACCGTGCAGAGAATAGATATTGGACAAGCTGGCGTCTACCTGGCTTTTGAGCCTTACGCATTGGCAACCATTTACAAAAGTCTGTATATTGAGTTGTTGTTAAGAGAACCCTGTAGGGGACATGTCCATTTGGAAGCAACTAAATATACAGACTGTTGTAAATGGTTGCCTATGCGTAAGGCTCAAAAGACAGGTAGACGCGAGCTTGTCCAATATCTTTTCTCTACACGGTAGGTGTATATTATAGTAAATTTAACCCACAATATTAGTTGGTTTAGGTGGCCAGTGAATTGAACTTTGTAGCTTGCAAACTGTCAACAATAAGCTTTTTAAAAATTATGATCTACATCTTCCTACTCCAAAAATAAAGTGAATTTAGAATTAATTATCTTATTAATATTAGTTTATAATAATTAATTAAGTTGGAAAATTGCCTTACCAAGGAAAAGATTTCATAAGAATTTAGAGAGAAAAAAATATGATTTGATTTTAAATTTCTTTCGATTTCCTAGACTTTTATTTTATATTTTAAGTAAGTCGTAAATAAGGGGTGAGGTGTTAGAAAAACTTGTTCAGAAAAGATGATGATGACCCGGCCTTGCGAGGCTATAAAGGTGACACGTGAAAGTAGGACGGGCGAGGGAAGAGGGCGCAAACTGGGACAGGTTTTTCAAAAGGGCTACTTGGGTCAGCTTTTTTTTCGAGAGCCTAATTCACGTGTGCGCCTTGCGCCTCCTGTGAATAGGAGCCCTTAGGAACCCCCCCCATAGGCGCGGACCACCAAGGTTGTATTGATCCTCCCACTCGACCTCAATCGGGGAAATTCGGCCAAGTTCGGGTCGCGAATTCGGGATGTACACCCCCCAGCACAGTGTGCGATAATCATGTCACCAGAGTAGTGATGACGTCATTGTCCAGCAAATGAATTTTACGTTGTAACGAGGTATTATCATCATCATCATCAACATCATCGAAGACGGCATTGTTTTTGTTGTTGTTGCGATTCACCAGAGCCGTTGATCTTGTTTTACAATCTTCCAGTTTATGGATCTGTTTTGTTATTTCCACCCCCTTCCAAGTTGTTTTATTTTCTAACTATAAGATTCTTTCGAATCGACCTACGATAACAAAACCTCTAAAGAGGTTAACGTTTGTAATTTATTTTCCCTAAGCTATAATAGGGTTTTTTTCTAAACTATTTTAAACAGAACAATTTGTAGACTACAATAATGTATTTATTTGTCATAGAAGAAGAATAGAATCTTTTTATACTGTAATCGATTTATACTAATATAAATCATAATATATGGAAATTGGATTTTTTTATTTTTTCAGAATGGAATTAAAAAAATAACATCCCCAAAAAATAAAAGATAATTTGATCTCTTCATAAAAATCCGCAAAAAAGGGTGCTTAATAAATAAAATACTTGCAATTTTTTTTCTAAAGGAATTTATGAGAAAAATTCCATTAAAAAAAAATAAAACATTTGTAAATTATTTTAGGTATTTTAATAATTTTAATGATAGATCGATGTCCATCCTTCTGTAATAGTATAACGGAGAAGAGAAAGAAAGGACTATCTCAACTTAATCGAGATTTCTTATTTAAATTTGATATTGAAAAAAATTGTTCATAAAAATTTTGATTTCTAGCGATTAAGGTTTGTTTGCTTTTGACTTTTAGCAACTACTGTATAATTATTTCTTAAAAATTTTGCGATATCAACGTTCATTTTGAGCTGAAGCTCGGTTGTTTATTTTATTTTTTTTTAAGAAAATTTGAATAAACTAAAAAAGTTCATCAGTAAAATACTAGTAGCCGGATTTTTTCAAACGACGCAATTTCATATTGGTACCGGAAATTGTATAGATTAAAAAAAAAATCGAGCTGTTTTTGAGGAATGCCTACATATACAGTAATATAAACAACGTACATACGTCGTTTAATAGTATAGGCTAGATTTAAAGTATAGGCTAAGATATTGTATTAAATTATCACTATATTAATATAATTTCAATTTATTATGATAAAATGCGAAAAGAGCCTTAAAATATTTAATAATTAAATAATATAAAAATTAAGATGGAGGAACTTTGGTTGAAAAATCAATTTTGATATAGGTAATCATTTTTAAAGAGATATGGCCATACCAGCTGGAGCCAAATTTAAATATAAAATATCTATTGATGAACTTAATAGCCAAGTGGCGCGGGTTCGGACCTCAAGTGGTCAGATAAATATTTATTTAAATGGTTTAAATAAATGTGCCTGGGCCTCTACATATATGGTAAAGGCCTATAAATAATGAGTATCGTATAGATTCTATATGGCCGAAGATGCCGAAAAAACTAATAAAAAAAAAATATAAAATTTCAACCTCGTTCTTGAGATATTTTGTTTACAGTGAGACCATTTTGCGAGATCCACTTTTTTGAAATCAAGACGCATCAATATAATAAAATCAAATGCAATGCTTTTTTATTTATATAATTAGGAGAAAGTAAAAATGAATATTTTGAACGGACAAACACGAAATAACAAGTCATTAACGGATTATTTATTTGGTACAAATGCTAATTCATTTCGTATTTGACTTTTGACGATAGAGAGATGTGTTAAAGACGTTGCGTTAAAAAAAAAGTAAAAAGGCGCTGTTTCAATTAAAAGTATTAAAATTCTACTTCCTGTTTAATTTTCTTTTTCTTTATCATTTCCTTTTTTTTTATTTTAAGTTCAAAAGAATAAATGAAGGGGTTGTATTCTATCTTAATCAAAAAGAAAATAAGGAATTTTTTTTTTTGAATAAGTTTATCAGTAGAGCAGCTTCTGGAAAGAGTGGGGAATTATGATTTTTTTTTAAGGAACTCTTCTTCTATTTGCCATAGCGTCCTTCGAGAGGGAGGGGTGGGGGGTTAAAAATATTTAAAATTTTGTTTTTTTTTAATGAAAATACCATAGATAAGAGGAAGTTAGAAAATCTGGTGTGACTGGTCGCACAGCACACAACTTTCTCTTATTTCTAATCAAAGTTAAGTTCTGTGCTTGTCTCACCAGATTTTTTGTGTCGAGATACGATTTAGTTTCCGACAGCCCGCTACATTTGAATTTCAAAATGTAAAATTTATAAACAGGAAAATTTTTATATTTTGTTACCATGGCACCATTGCTACTATCTTTCCTATGAAGTACAAGAGTAAAGTGGCCTTCATAAGATTTCAATGGCAAAATGAGAATATACATTTTAAAGAGCATCTAAAAAATAATTGATTTTTGAATTTTAATCAAAATATTTAGAGTGAATTTTAAGAAAATCGAAAAAAAACTGAAAAACTACATCAGTAAAGTACTAGTACTCTTTGGCCGATTTTGTTTAAAAGCTTATTTTCACGCCCTCAGGGGGGGTGGCTAACTAAAATATAAAATTTCAACCTCCTAGCTCAATTCCTTCATGCTTCCATCAAACCACATCGATTTTGACATGAATCCAATACTTTCTCTCTATATATATTAACATATATAGAGGTAAGAGAAAGTAAAAGAATGTTTTCCTTCAAGAGTAACGAATCAGTTGATTAATTCTATTGGCTTCTCTTAATGCTAAATAAATAATCCTTATCTTGAAAGGGTTTTATTGCTTTGATCATATTAGACTGTCTTGGTCTGTGTTAAAGTCTAAAGAGTTTAACTATCTGTGTAAGGCGTCTCCGTTAAGTCACACCAGAATTTTTTTATCATGAAGATATCAGACACTATCATTGCAAGTAAAAGTGGACAAGCTAATCATGTTAGATTAATGAGAAAATAACTAATATATTATACTAGATTTTTATGTGTGTCCAATCAACGGGTTAATTGAGAGCATACCAATTTGGAATCAAAATAAATGAAAATGAACATTTGACTAAATCATGGTAAATTATTAATAACTCAATTTTGAAAATTTCCAATGACAATTTACTTCTATCGATTAAACTATTAATTTACATTAAGATAAAATTTAATAGTGATTTTTGAATGATAAAAATAAATTAAAAAATTTCGAATTTTCCTACTATAATTAACTCTAGTAAAAGTTAAAGTTGAAAATATAAGTTTCTTCTTTAAGGGAAAACCTCCCCGATGAATTCAAATATTTATTATTAAGCTATAAAAACCTGCTCAAGAGTTGAGCATCACTATAATTTTATGCACCTATAATATAGACTTTATATATCTATATTTATATCCTTCCAAGGATTGTATTGATTATAAAATTCTCCCAAAGCACTCACAATATGTCATTTGATTCCAATCAAATCAAAAAGAAATCAAAATACCGTATATACATAAAAAGATTTTTTATTCATCATTTGATAATATCCGTAGAAATTTTCTCTTTACCATCAATTCAAAATTCGTGGGAGTTATTTATTAAATATTTAAATATAAATACAAAAAGTACTGATATGTAATAGAAAATTATCAGCTTACTTGGCTGTTGAGTGGTTATGTTTTATTTAAACAATTAAATATTCATTAATCCCACAATTATAATTTTTTTCTCCGATTATTCTAGTGGATTTAAAAAGAAATGCATGAAATGTGTAGGTCTATTGGAATTGTAAACAGAAAAAATGAAGCACTCTCGGAAATTGAACCCATGTTCTCCCAGATCAGGAAATGAATATGAAAATTATTCCCATTTCAATGAGAGAAGAAATTATTATGTGTATTTCTTATAATATATAATACCGTATATAGCATGTGCACGAATCATTATCAGAGTTAATTTGTTTCTGATATTTAGATTTATATAATAGAATTTTAATGCAACAAACTTCAGAATTAGCTATTCGATTTATACGTAAAGATGTTGAAAACTAGGAATTCAAATTAATTGATTTGGGTTAGTTACTGAATTATTATCTTAATCATAATGTCGATGAGAGAAGTAGCTATCCGACGATTAGATTAATAGAGGGTGAGGATGTCAGCCTCTATCGAATGAAAGTCCTAATAAAAGAAAAGGTTTCGGCTTTAATTAAAAAATGGCATCATCAGTTCTTATGAGAATATACGCACTCTCAATTACATTGAGATGAAGAGTTGTTATATATTATCTAATACAAAATTATCTCTTCCATCATTAGTGTCAGCCCTGACACGTTGTGGTTACTTTGAGGAGTAACTTTCATGAGAATAATACTGAGGTGGGCTCCCGTTTCCTTCCTCAGGATGAGGCATCTCAAATGGAATAGTTAACCAATCAAATTCTCTCTGATATGAATTGGTGGTTTGATTGAATCTTCCCACAATTACCTAAATCCCGCCGAACAACAGCGGAACACATGAAGGGAACTACTGAAGGAATTTTATAATCTCAAATAGAGTTGGATCATTTTTTGTCATGAGGTGGATTTGAACTCGAGTTGTCTTCAACTCAGGATCATAAGCGTAACTGCTTTATCCCCTCGGCTAATTATACTGTACATAAAATGTAAAATATGTATATACATAAGTTCTTCAGACTATCGTGATAAACATTTGAGACTTGGCCATCCATATGCAGAGCATATAAGAACTTTTATTTTATATATGAAAATATATTGTATAACAACTCTTTCTGCAGCTCGATGTATACATTGAGATTCCAAGAACTGAGGATGGCATTATTTATTTAAAGCTGAAACGTTTTCTTTTATTGGATTTTATTTGATAGAGGCTATTATGTTAGGCTGACATCCTCTCCTCTATTAATCCTAATGATAATCATTAATTTACTTAAAAAGACAATTATGAATAGGAATAATATGTGATTTAATATTCCAAAGTTAAAATATTGTTTTTATTAAATTATTGTAATTGGATTCAAATTAATAGATCAAATAAAGCTACGGATTGATTGTGGTTATATAGGAGATTGTTTACATGTAAATAAAGTATGAAACCCAGTTAGTATTGTTTAATAGTGTTCTCCGTTTAAAGTTACTGGAAAGCATATTCACTAAACGTGATATAGTTGACAAACAGCTACTAATGCACACTCGCTCACTCAGCAGGCAAGCTGAATATATAGAAAGAGAGTAGGGGTGGACAAACAGCCAAGGGCTGACAAAATCTCACCGGTACACAAACCCACTGAGACACATAGACAGTGTATAATTTGAATATGTGTGCGTGATTTAGTGGCATAGATCAAAGCCATTTCGGGCTCGATTGATCCTGCTCCAATCTGGCACCTGAAAGTGACCGAAATTTACCATAAGAATAGCTATATATAAATTATGTATTAAAAAAAATAATATTGATTAAGAAATACTTTAGAAGAAAAAAAAAATCCTTAGAATTTAGAAATTTTGAAATTAATTTATCCTTCTTTTTTACTTTATCCAGCCTCTTCTATGCTAGGGAGGATGTCCTAGTTTGAGGAGGGGCTCCCTCAGCACCGGCGTGTAGCCTACTCCTTTCGAAGAATGCATCACTGAGAGGGAAACTTCTTTACGTCCCTTCCACAGGATGGGACGTCACAGCAACTCCTTCTCCTCGTAGAATTGCCACAATAGCCCCCACTATTGTGGTGAGATCCAATATTCCAATCCAGTGCCTGCTTAAGGATTTGTTTTCATTAAATAAATATTTTTATTTAATGAAAAATCCCGCAGACCCAGGACTTGAACAGGGATCTTCTTTGTAGAAGCCGACACTCTAGCCATTACACTAGCTAGCCTCTTGCAACCGGCCCTAAATATCACTTTTTTAGGGACATATAAATTGAATGTTAATGAAATAAAATATCATGAGTAATAATATTATTTGAGAGATTCAAATATTATTATTATTATTGTTATTATTATAAATTATGGTGCATTATAATGCTATATACTTATTCCACTAAACGGCTTAATATTTAATTATTTATTTATAACTAAATATTTAATAACATAATTATATAATTATGAAATAATTTATGTGATATTATCCAATCAATATAATAAAATATAATAAAAAATTAGATAAATGAAAAAAAAGTAATTAAATTATTTCTGTGGAATATTTAAAAAAAAAAACCCTTTTTGTATTAATAAATCTTCAAGACTATTTTTATTTTATTCATAGGTCTGAGAAATAAAAAAAACTTTGAGAAGTAAATATGGCTGGCTAGTTTTGTGCAAGGGTGTTTGCCCTATGCCCTGAAATATTGTGCCACTTAATCAACGCGCAAGGGTGTGAATGACGAATGGCCCTGATGGCTGCTGGCTACGGCCCTAAGGGCCTCTGTGCACACGATTCAAGGGCGATTGTGTCGTCAAAGCCCTGCAGATCTACATCCCGACACGCGACCATTTATATATATGATTGACTAAATCAGAATTTGGCTATTGGAAAAGACCCAAAGCCCCGCCTCCAGCTATTATATCTGTAAATTTACTTATTGAATGCATATTAACAGGGAATTTATTAGTAAAAAGGTTCAGCTTCAAAATTGATGGATATTATGCATGATACTATCACCCTTTGGGAAATATACACACACACAATTTCTGCCTATAACATCAATTCAAATACAATTGAATATTTATTAGTTTATAAATTTGCAAGTTATAAGTATAATCCCTATACTTTTGACCCTTTGTATTAGCCTTCTTATAATCCCTAATTATTTTCTGATTTGAAAATTGAAATTGAATATGAGGGACTCTAGGGGAATTTAAAAAAAAGTTAATTACTCTTTTAATTAATTTTGATTTTTTTAATTTCGCCATTGTATACAAAGTTATCAAAAGATAACAATTATTATTAGATATTATATTATTACAGTTACTCTTTATGTTGACATTTCCCAAAATGCTTGGACTATAGCTGGAAGTTTCCTCAGTAAACTATTATTCTACGACGAGAAACATTAAAAGCTCTTATCCTATAACAATAGATCGGCAAGAAAAGCTGATATTTGAGGGATACAAAAATCCATGCCTGTGATTGTCATAAAGTTCATGGAGTGCTTTTGGTGCTGGATGATGAGAGAAGATAAAAATTTATTTTTATTAAATTTTTTACTATTTATGATTTTTTTTTAGTTTTTAATAATCGTTATTTTTTAAGACAATTTAATTTATTTACTAATTTATTTATTTAACTAATATTTAATGAATAATAATTTTTTTTAAATTATTTTTAAAGTCTTTTTCGATATCTAAAGCCATTTAGACCATATCCCTATTTATTTCAAATGATTGGTAAGATAGCCAATTCATTTGAAATACATTTTTCCCGCTTGAGACCCCCGCCGGAACCCCCAGGGATGAATAATAATATTTTTACTTGAGAATGAAAAAAAAAAAAAATTAAATTTTCTAATAGAAATTTCTTTGGGTTTTCTAGATTAAAAAAAAAGTAGTATTTTTAATCGATCCTAAATCTGGTGCCAAAGGTCAAGAGTTTACAACCCGTCTCAGTCGAAAATTTTATTTCAATTGAATTAGATACCAATCAATTGAAATAGAGACAGGGTCAGATGCCAGAAAAGACCTCAAGGTGCGCATCTCGAAAAACCGTTAATAGCCGATGCAGAAGCTGGTTACTCTAGGCGGCAAGAGATGGCGTTAGTTTTTCCCATAGGGAAACAAGGGTTTTATTCCACTTCATTTGAAAGATTCCAGCAAATTAATTAAGGGTAAAAAATTAATACTTTTTTTAACACAATGATTACTAATTTAATTAATTATCTATATAGACCAAATTTTTAAAAATAATTATTTGATGTAATTAATCTAAAAAAAAAATTTTCTAAAATCAAAAAAGGGCTTCTATAAGTTGAAGATATTTTAAATAGCTTTGATTTAAAAAAATTTTGAGGTCGATACCTTCAAAAATTGTGGCCGCAACCTCTCAAAATCAGCACCTCGAAGAATTAAAAAAAAAAATCAATCCTAAAAAATTTCTATTGTGAAAATTAATATAATTTATTTAACGCATCAAAAAATTTTCAAGTTATTTGGGAATACAAATTTAGAGGCCTACCCTCAAGAAAAATCCTCAACCTAGAAGGCTCATGGAGAAAAATTGATATTACGAAAACGATTAGAGTTGATTGTTCAATTAAATTTTATATCTAATAATATATTAATAATCCATAAAATAAAATCATCAGTTCATTAATTAAGCAGTAAATTTTGGAGAATATGCATAATTTCCATTTTATAGTGTCAGCAATTAGTCATATTCCAGATGATTTGGCGATCTCCATTCTCTCCCATATTAATCGAATTGCCTGAATCGTAGTTTATATACTTAAATGAATACACATATATATGTGAAAAATCAATTGAGAGAGATTATTTAGGAGTACGTTGATAACAACGCCAGGGAGTTTGGGGGGTGATTTCTTTAAATTTATTGAGCTCAACGGTCTTTTAGAAATGACGTCTAAAGAGTTTACGATGTCGTTAAAAAGCGCTTTATCCCCCGCCCGATGTTAAAATCATTCTTTACCAAAGAATTGTTTACAAAATTCTTGTTTGTAACTTCTTTCATTCAAACATTCATTTGAGTCATTTTTTCGTATTGTATAAAAAAATATATATAAAACATTTTCAATATACAGTATACAAAAGGATTGAAAAATAAGAATAATAATATCATTATCATCATCCGATTCAGAGAGCTATAAAAATGTATATCTTAAGAGGAAGTTTATATTTTTCTTTGTTTACCATGTCCCAGTTTGAAAAATTTTTAAATAGTTAAATTTATGGCTTTGTAGCGAAATTTTGATAGTCATAAATGATATAGTTATAGAATATGTTAATAATGATTTAAAATAAAATAAAAAATTTAAAGCTTCAACAGCAAGCTGCTTTGATAATAGTCTGCCAGAGAAATTTTCTTTTGTCTTTTCGGCATCTTAGGCCATTAGATATAAGCACGTTTATTTACAGCACTTGGTATCCAAATGATTTAAATAAATTCATCGGACTGTCTGGGGTCCGAACCCACTCCCCTTGACTTTTAGGTTATTAATATTGAAATATGTCAACATCTATAACTTTTCAGCCACGCAAGGGTGGGCATTGAAGAAGTTTCAAATAAAGTATAAGATATTTTTATTTGTTTCAAAAATTTTATTTGAATAAAATATTTTTAAGTTCTGCAATCTTTAAAAAGCTAATTTGAATGTAAGATAATTTTAATATTAAACTAATTGTGAAGTCTATGTTAAATAAAAGCATATGTATTCAAATAGCGCTTTTTTTTGGAAAAAAAGCCATTGACCCAGATAAGAAGAAAAACATTTATGAAAATAGTTAGCTAAATTTTTCTAACCGAGAAAATTTCCAACTTTTTAACTTTTATATTTGGATTTTATTTTATTTTTTTTATTTTCTTTTTGTCACTCACTTTACAGAAGGAAAATCTAAATTCACGCCTCATTTGAATCTGTTGCTAGAAATAAGACGGCAGATTCCTCGATTGCGTTGCGTGTACAATGCTGTTTTAAAGTAAATGCGGGTCGTATTGTAAATTTCTGGGCCAGACACGAAAGAAGATGAGAAGGGAGGATTTGCAAGCGCAAGTTCCGCCCCGCGGTAACGTTAACGGAAGCGCCTTGGGAATCCTCCCGTTTTGAAGTGTTCCCGTCCCCTATACAACGACTCAACCCCAAAAGGTGAAGACGTTGTCGTCATGAAACGTGCACTCTTAAGCAGATATGCTCGAAAAGTCCCCCCCACCGGCTCCTTTTTGCTTGCACACATCCCCCCCGCCAAGAAAGACTTCCTTCTTCCCAACCCAAACCATACCGGAAAAGTAACGATTTTGTCCAACCCGCGATAAAACACAAGAGTGGGAGGAACAAGAGAGCTGTTGAGGTTTTCCCTCTTCACCCGAACCCTCCATTTGGTCTCATCCTGAGGCCGGAACAACTGGGAAGAGAGATATGGAAGCAACTTGCAAGAAAAAGCAGCCTAGAGTGGCCGAGGAAAGTTAAGTTAATGAACTAGACAATAATAACACCCTCGCTCGACAAGATGATGATAAATTTAAGCAAAAGGAACAAAGAAACTTTTAATGATGATTTGAGGAGTTTTTTTTTTCAACACACAGACACACACACACACAAGACAAGATCGTTCAATTAATAAACCATACATTCTTAAGAGTAAAAAGCATGAAGACTTTGGGGACCGATCATCCTCTCTACTTGCGGCTAAATTATCATGTCTCGCAATAATTCACTGCAAATTAAAAAAAAAAAAAAAAAAAAAAAAAAAACATGAAACTAAATGGAGTGAAATTTTTAGTTTCCTGATTTTTTTTTTAATTTTAATAATAATATTGCAATATTTTAATCCACTCAAAGGCTCACCACATAGTGTGGATGGCGACCACGAGTTATCCAAGCTAAGGTTACTACCATACAGTGGCCTCATTTCAACTTTTTCTTGGGGGGTGGGGGCAAACTTTTTTTATTAAATTTTGCTTACAAATAAGTACTCAAATTTGGTCAAAAGATATTTAATTTAATTAATTGTTTAATTTTGTACAGTTTATAATATTCGTAGATATATTTTGGAATATTTTATTTACAATAATATAGAATTTTACAAAAATCAGAGCCCTTGGGGGGGGGGGGGGGGGCAAATGTCTCCCTACCCCAACAAGTGTTAAACCGAACGATATTTGTATATTTTAATATATAACTAGTGCCTCAAACTTAATGTAAAAATATAAATAATAATAAAAATATTTAAAAAATAAATAAAGAATCACTATTCAAATGATCATTTTGATTGTCTTCTTTTCAACAAAATAAATGATTGTTATTTTTAAAATTTTAACTTGAGAATTTTGCGCGTGGCTAAACGGGCGAAATAGAAAAAACAACAACCACAAAGATCTTGTGCAGTAAAGCCTCGGCTTCCGGTAGGCGGCCTCGGGAATTCAGCATGTGAAAAGTCCCCCGTTTCCATCGACACAATATAATTTCATTAATATATTTGGGTATTGTACAAATGAACGGCTAAATGGCCTTAGTTAAGCCATGTTAGCCGAGTGCCAGATAGCTTAAAAAAAAAAACCTGACTCCACAAATTTTAATTTTTTTTTTTTATTTATATAGAATTTCTTATATTAGAAATTTTCTAAAATGTTCAAATCAAAAAACTTCTTTATATATTAGTCAAAAAAACAATTGATACAAACATGAATAGGAAATTTTCACTTTTTTAGTGTACGTATTAAAAAAAAAATTTTAATGACTATTACAAATATCTATATGTAATAATTTTAAGCCGTTGTCTCTTAGAATAATATAAAGTAGAAGTTTAGCTATTTCCTCTCTTTTGTTCTTCTTCTCTCTCGTACCCCTTCTTCAATGGAAACTCCTTATCCGAGATGATAATAGCAAATATTTTACGACATCCCTTTACTTACTCCCTGCTATGAACTCTAAATTATATCGCTATGAATTAATTAAAAATATGATATTCAATATAATAAGTTTATTAACAAAATCGTTTTGTCTATCACTTTTAAAATAATTTATTTGATTGAATATTTTATTAATTATTATAAAAAAAATTCAAATAAAAAATCATATAAAATAACGCGTGACAAAAAAAAAAAATATTAAAATAAATTTTTACTTTCTCATACCTATATATGAAAAGAGAAAGTATTGTTATTTTATGAGAGTCGCTTACATCCTCGTCGATTTCTTAAAGAATTTTATATTCTTTATTTTTTATTTTGTTGAAAAAGTCTCTGATTAAAAATTATGAAGATTTTTCTAATTTGTTTCTTGTTACTAAACTCGTTTCTTTTCTGTCAAGAAGCGTACGCGATACAGCCTAGAGATTAATTTATTTATGATGAAAATAATCTCGAAATTTATAATTTTATTATATTTTAATTAATAAAGTTAAAAAAAAATTTCATTCTAAATATACATCTTTAATGATTAAAAAAAAATAACAAAAATTCATTTAGATGAATTGAAGGCCATCAAGGATTTTTTTTTAAACGAATCTAGGATTCTTTATAAATTTATTTTTTAATTAATTTAAGAAAATATTTCTTTTTTCTTTTAAATTTTTTTAAGGACTTTTCAAGAAAATATAAAATGACTTTTTTTCTCCTTATATGTTTATTTTCATCCTGAAGTAATCCATGGAGATGTCACTTGGCAGGAAATTGCTTCAAGTTCATCTTGAAATAAGGGAGAAAACGGAATTTGTGTTTTTATTTTCATCTACCGAAGGGTAAAAAAAAAACCTTATCTGATCGTAAGAAGCGTTCTTGAATTTTAAAATTAAAAATGTATTTTTTTTTTTTTAATTAAACATCATTATTGTTTTCGTTCATTTAATTAATTTTTGTTGAGAGACAAAAAAATTATTTCTAGGAAAAATTTATACAAAAACTACTTGAGTAATATAAATTAAATACCTAATTAAAACTACGATTGAATAATGAAAAAAGCTACATCACAGGAACGATTGAATATTTTATTAATAATTATATAAGAGAAAATGTTTTAAGAAATTAAAACATCAAAATCTGGTGTGACTGGTTGCACATCTCACAACTTTCTCCCGACAAAATTGCATTAATCCTTCCCTGTCCGACAGTATGGTATAAGAGAATTCAAGATGTAAAATTTATAAACAAAAGAAAATATTTAATCAAATTCGTTAGCGCGAATTTTGAGAAAATGAACAAAAAAAAAAAAAAAAACTGAGAAAGTACAACAGTAAAGTATTAGCGCTCTTTGGCCAATTTTGTTCTAAAACTTCGAGCTACCTCTCACCGAACTAACTTAAATATAAAATTTCAGAATCTTAATTCATTTCTTTCTTGAGATATTTTGTCCACAGACACACACACACACACACACACTCACAGAAAAACCATGTTGCGAAAACCACTTTTTGGACTCAAAACATGTATTTCCATCAAAATCAGATTTTTGACAAGGATCAAATACTTTCTCTCTCTATATATTAACAATATAAAAGTAACAGAAAGTAAAAACAGAAAAAATATTGCCTACGGGCTTGGTCTAGTTGGTAGCGTGCCTAACATCTATACCAAACGTCGCGGGTTCGGACCCCAGGCAGTCCGATGATTTTATTTAAGCCATTTGGTATCTAAATGGCTTAAATAGAAATGCCTGGACCCCCAATAGATATTATCATATATAACGGTTATCGTAAAGTCTTATATGGCCTAAGTTGCCGAAAAGACTGTGTGAATGGGTGTGAGTAATGAGAAAAGAGAAAAAGTGTGAGTGTTAAACAAAAAATATATTACCCCACTAAGCAAATTATTTAATCCAATAAGATTACATTAAGGATATTTTTTAGTCCTTTTTAAAAAATACAATACCTTTAAATAACCTCAGGCTAAAACGATATGTCCATTTGATTCTCGTTTCTCATGTCATATGCTTACAATATGAATTTTATAGTCAACAATTTTATATTCATTCATTTTAATAGTTTTTAGTTTATTATTTGCTTATGTAAAGAGAGCATATGAACCAAATGTGCAATCGAATAGAAAATACCTATAATCATAGGCTGTCTAATTAAAACTGACTCTAATTAAGGGAAACTGAATAATGAATGCAGTTATATTTCCGATCATTTTGTGTAAATCAATCAAAACAAACGGGAAATATGATTCGCGACCTTATTATCATTATTTTAATCTTTTAATTCTTAATTTTTAATTAAAAAAAATTTGTATCCATCAACAAATTTAAAAAAAAAAATTCAGAGTTATTTAGTTATACATTCGGATTCTAATAGCATGAATGATGAGTAAATTGAGCCCTTTGAAATGGGGCAGGAAGAGTCAACAAATTCTAACTTGCTAATATTCTACCATCAATAGATCGGAAGTCAGAGGAAGAAGCCCTGAGCCTTTATAAAGTGACCCTATGAACCTTAGTCTTTGACTGAGGTTTCTATTCGACTATTAACAAGACTCCGGGTTCGTTCCGAACAAGGATCAGGTTGCAACCTGACATCCGTTCACAATGAGACGTTCGAGATTTCCTTACAGTGACTTCCTGTCGGAGGTCTCCTTACTATCTTTGCTTGAATGATGGCCAAATGAATATTAGATATTTTACTCAAAAATTTATTTAAAAATATTTTTTACTATTCCATTGAAATATTTGAGAAATTGTCACATCTACTTGAATGAGTAAAAAAGATTACAAAAGATAAAAAACAGTATTTGGGGGTTTGTTAAAGACGCTTGTTTGATGAATAATATTCAAATATAAATAAATATGCGAGATGCAGAAAAAATAAAAACTTTTTAAAATGGTTTAATTAAAATTAAAAATTTCAAAATTTTTGAACAAAATTATTACTTAAAGTACTACTTCCAAACTATTTACTCCAAAGGTTGATATTAATCTTGAATTTTAGAGTACCCTACTAAATTTCATCAATCTGGCTGCTAGCGTTTTTAAGTAATCGTGTTCACAAACAGACATAATTCCAAAAAAGTTTGTTTTTTTTTCCTCCGAAAAGTCGTGTATCATCAAAATTACGATTACATTACTTTTTTTTATATACTTCGTATACGAGAAAGTAAAAAAGTTCACAAAATATTAGACCATGGAAACTAGAAAGAAAAAAATAAAGGATCAAAAAAATCAACATTTTTGCTGTTAATGTCAAAGATGTGCCATCTAGTACAACAGTTAGATAGAAATAAAACGCAACACCTGTCCTCTATTTAATATTATTAAAAAAAGAAGCATTGATCACTGTTAAGGATAGTATTTATTTTAGGCAGCCTTATTTTTTTTTTAACTGATAGGGATCTCTGTTTTTAATCTTCTAAATAAGATTTATTTGAACGGTCTGAAAAAAAAAACGAGAATCTGGAGTGAAAAGGGTGTGAGACTCGAAGGGTTGAAATCCGTGTAGCACCGATTAATTGATTCGATGCGGCTTTGTGATGAACTTGATGGCCGACTCTGAGAGTCATTTGATACACAATAATGAGAGAGAAGGAAAAAAAAAGAGCGAAAAAAATAAATACTTTCCCACACTGTACATAAAAAGAGGGGAGTTGGAATCTGTTTAAAATAAAGATTATTGTCATTTATCAAGTTTTAAAAGAGAGAGAAGTAGAAAGGCAAACTGTTGGCTTATAGTTTTAAGGACCGTTGGCACGAGTCAATCGGCGTGTCACGTGCCCCAACCCCGTTCGCTCACCCTTTTTTTTTTTTCTAGCTTTTTATAGGCGATTGCAGACGTCACCCACTTAAACCGATTGACCGGACTTCAATCCGATTCCGGAAACTTGTGCACCTTAAATTCGTATGTGGATAAAGAGCTTACGTAAACAGATAAGGATTTTTCAAAATAAAATGTGTTGAAGAGGAGTCAGCCAAAAAAAAAAGAAAAATTTCCAAATTACTGTCAAACTTTAAACGCTAGTCGTCTGCGTTTGAGGTTTGTGTACTTTCTAACACGAAAGGAGAAAAAAAATGGCTGGTCAAATAATTATTCCCAAGCTTAAAATTTTTTAATCATGCGACCAAGTTAAAGTCAGCCAGGTCACTGCAAAGGAAAGATGATAATTGAAACTATCTAAGACAGAGTAAAGATTGTAATTAGCTCTTTCTAATAGTGAAGTTTCGTTTTACATATTTCACTTCTGCATACAAAAAATTTTATTCCAACCTTATACAATATATAAAAAATCCATTCAGAAATTTGAATTTAATAACAAATTCTGGCGTGACTGGTCGCACAGCACCTTACTTTCGATAAATGAAAGTTATGTTTAATGCTTACCTACTTAGATTTTTTTTGTGACGACATATTTAGTTTCCTACAAGAGGTAAAATTTATATCTTTGTTCCAAAGCAACTCTTCTTTCCTATGAAGTACTAGGAACAAGAGCAAAGTTTGCTTCAAACAATTTTAAAACAAGAACAATTTTGATCACAGACATATACACAGATAAGACCATTTCCCACTTTTTTTGGACTCAGGGGGTCTAAAAACGTGCATTTTCATCAAAATATCGACATCTAATTTTTCTCTCTATATATTTTAACATATATAGGTAAGAAAAAGTAAAAAGAAAATATAAATTAATTTATGTATCAACGCCAACTGCACTTAGATTTCATTTCGCATTAAAATATATCAATATATTTTATTAAATTTTATTAGCTCTTATACTATTAAACGCCCTTTGTTTGTTTATATATAAGCATATCAGTTCTCGAAAACGGCTCTAATGATTTTTTTCAAATTTTAAATATATATACTATTTCCGGTCCCAATATGTTGTTGGGTTGTTTTAAAAAGGTTTTTTTTTTTTTTCGAAATTCTCTTTAACGATTTCTTTCAAATTTTAAATATTTCCTATTTCCCGTATAGAAAACAAATTGCGTTAGATCTCGTCTTCAGGAAACCTCGAGTGATAGTACTTTATTAATGTACTTTTTTTAGATTTTTCCAATTTTCTCGAAATTTTCTTTAACGATTTCCTTTATATTTTAAATATTTTCTATTTTTTTAGTATACAAAACAAACTACGTTTGATCTCGTCTTTGGAAAATCTCGAGTACTAGTACTTTACTGATGTACTTTTTTTTAGTTTTTTTTTCTAATTTTATACAACGCCGAGCTTTAGCTAGGTCGACCAAGAACTTATTATAATACATTCAATTATTATAATACATTCTAATAATAATTTATTTATAATATTTAAATTAATATTCAATATTCTTAATGTTTTTTTTTTTTTTTTTTTTATGAATGGATGCATAAGGCCCAAAGACCTAAGAGGACCATTATCACATGCAATCAGGAAGAAAAAAATAAAAAATAAATAAGAGTATGGGGGGAGGGGAGAGACTCAATTAGGAGATCTAACAGTAAGAAGATGCTACTTGTTGAAGTTAAATTTAAAGGTTTAGAGATAGTAGGTTTTGGGGAAAAATACAGGACAAGTAGCTTATTCTTTTTCTGAGAATAATAAAAAATAATTACTCACCTACGTCATAGGTATTATTGAGATTTATCTTTAATAAATAAAGGCAAAAGACTAATAAAGGCAGATTTTTTATATACAACCCACTGCATTGTTAGCTTACCCTTAAAGTTTTGCATTATTAAACATTACATTAGCCTACATCAATGCCTAAGCCCTGGTGAAAAATAAGATCTTATTCGTGATTAAATTTATTATTCTGTTTAAATCAGATGGATTTAATACCAATGACAAAATTCATGTATTAAATTTGAATATTTTAAATCAGTAACATACAAAAAATCTAACCATTGATGTAAAATCTTATTTTAATTCAAGCTGCCCGGGGCCGCACAAAATCGAATGTTGTTATGAAAATTTACAAATGTGATAGAAAAAAAAAAGATATAAAACATTCTCTTGAGTGACTAGACACTCCGTCTCTTCAATATTTTTTTTTTTATTTGCCTAATTCTTTCCCACGTTGTTTATTACGACTGTCAATCAAATTTAACGAAGCATCAGAAAATAATTAAGCGACTTCAATTAATATTTTTTAAAACCATTTTATATATTTGTTTGTTAATTTATTTATTTTTTTTCAAACAAGTTTCATGATTCTGCATGTATTTATAAAGTTAACTATAAACTGAGTAAAATTGTGGATATGGAGGTAATGCATGCATGTCATATTTAGTAATCAAAATAATTTCTACAGTTTAAATGACTGAATTATCTGTCGAGTAGTTACAGTGACATCGGTGCAGTCGTCGTCGGACCTGCAGAAGTCGAAAGTACTAAAGTAATTTTAAACATAGAAAAATAAGATTTATAGTTGTATGCAGAATATTATCTTGGAGAGAAAACGGTTAGGTTGTTTTTTTAATTTCCACCATCATAAATAAAAATAAATAAGTGGCACTAGTTCTCGGTGGATAAGTCAAAATAATCACAATACAAATTTAAATACAATAACAACAAACAAAACAAAATAGAAATTTATGCCCGTTAAAAAACATGTTCATACATTTCCATTGAAACAAAAATAATTATCAAAAATTCGGGCAAACCACGAGGCATTAGCCATCCCTTAAGGAAAACCTGAAGTTTCGATCCTGATAGGAGTCATTCTCAGAGCACAAAGCCTAAGTTACTTTTTTTTTTGAATGGGTGCATAAGGTCCGAAGACCTATAATGACCAATAGTCACATGCAGCCAGGAAGAAAATAAAAACAAAAGGAGAAGCATAAAGGGGAAACTCAACTGCGGGAACTGAGAAGATGCCTGTTGAGGTTAGACTTGAAAGTCTGAAGATTGTAGGTTTTGGGGAAGATAGACGCAGGGAGCTTGTTCCAATCACGGTCATGGGGACAAAGGAACTTGCTTGGCTTTTTCTCCTATTCTGAAAATAGTCTTGATATATGTATTCAATAATTATGTAGGCAAATTTTTGACTGTTTTTAGGTCCCATTTTTCACTTTTCAGTAATAAACAAATGGTTAATCCTTATTGTTTTTGTAAACATTCAGACTAATATACAATATTTTATCGTTCATTTTTTTTTTTTTAAGACAAAACGGCCTATTTTCTTTTTAAAAATGTTTACGTAAAC
Source organism: Euborellia annulipes (assembly GCA_023213315.1). Lineage (NCBI taxonomy): Eukaryota > Metazoa > Arthropoda > Insecta > Dermaptera > Anisolabididae > Euborellia > Euborellia annulipes. The sequence goes on along the minus strand of JAKCPI010030312.1, from coordinate 8,459 downwards.
AGCTAATTACCCCCACCTCTTGTCAAGAAAAATAAGCAAATGTGGAGCTGAGATGCAAAACTATCTTGGGCAAGTTTCATTATGATTGTATAAATGAATAAAATGTTGATAAAAATTTGTTGAACAAGGAGAGTTTTGCAGCTCAACTTTATACATAGGCAGTTTTGCATCCGATCCCTTAGGGGAATATATTTATTTATATTTACTTAGGAGAAGAAGAGTTTTGAAACACATCAATAGATGGCCTAGTTTGATCAGGTTGAGATACAGTAGAATAAAAAATTTTAACACCTTACAATGGATAAAGAAAGTTTTGCAACCAAATGCATCTTTCACACTGTTTTTTATTTATGGTAAATTAGAATGATCGAATATGTTTTTATAAAAAAAAAAGGAAAAAGAGGAATGGGGTGGATTCAATTTTATCTTTTTTCAAAATCTTATCTTTTATTTTCCTATAACACACACCCTCTTTTTAATTTTTATTTACTAGACTCATTCACATCATTTTGATTATTATTATTATTTTTTAACATATTTATGCTTTTATGAATTAATAATAAATTAAAATTAAGATGAAAATAAATTATATTAAAAAAATAATGTTCACGTGAAAGCTCGATATAATTTTCGAGAATTTAATAAATCTTTGTTTAAGATTTTTTTGGACATTTAATGATTAGACGCTATGAAAAAATGTGACGTGACATTATTATAAACTGCGTAAGATAAAAAGCTGAGTGTAGTGTAGTTTTTCCTCTAAAATTCGTGACCGTTTTTTTTTTCTTATTATTTGGAATTATATAAATATAGAGAGAGAAAAAGAAAAAAAAATTAATTAAATTAAGGTGTAAATTTTACAGTTGACATTTTCAAAGCTCGCTCTCTCTCTTTCTCTATCTGGGACAGAATGCAATTTCGGTTCTAAAGGTCGTTGGAAGTGAAAAGGAGTGTTGCTGGTGGTGACGGTAGGAGGGGAGCGGTTAAGAGGGTGGTTAAGGGGGTAGGTTTAAGGTCGAAGCTTGGGTAGAATTAATCAGCAGCCCCGGTCGCGATTAAGTGAATACGGCAATCGCGTGAATACACTTACAATTTACACACACGCGAACAAGAAGCCACTAACACATTCATATTTGCATGCTTAACTCAAGCAAGTCCCATGCAAGCTTTTGAAATGATCCCCTTCTTGACCCATTAACAATATTCGCTGGCGAGCGAACAAATGAATAAAGTTATTTCCAATTTGTTTTTTTTTTTTTTTGTTTATTAAATGGATCAAACGATCCAAGTGTTCTATATAGAACATTCCATTGTTCATTTGAATTCACCCTTGATGGTGGTTTTATTTTTAAAATTTACTTGTAAAGATATCAATAATGATTTTTTTTTCTATGTACGAGTAAAATAAACAATTCTTAAGATGCGCGTCTCGGGGTGCTAATTTTGGTAGATTCCAGCGGCCACAATTTTGAAGCTATCGACCTCAAATTTTTTTTTTAATTAAAGCTATTTAAAATATCTACAACTTATAGAAGCCCTTTTTTTGATTTTCGAAAAAATAATTTTTTTTTTTAGATTAATCGCATTAAATAAAAGATATTTTTAAAAAATTCGCTCTATAACTTGTAGATAATTAAATTAGTAATCATTGTGTTGAAAAATAATTAATTTTTTACTCTTAATTAATTAGCTGGAATCTTTCAAATGAAATGGAATAAATCTCTTGTTTTCCTATGGGAAAAACTAATGCCATCTGTTGCCGCCTAGAGTAACTAGGTACTGAATCATCTTCTAACGGTTTTTCGAGACAGGCACCGTTCCAGCCCTAGCAGGCGACTAGAATTGTGGCGAAGTTCCAATCGTGCTTGCTAGATGGAGTGCAGTTTTTAAGATATTTTTCGTGTCAATTAAATTTTAATTTTATTAGTATAATAGGCGGATGCGAGAGTTTGTGTTTATTGGGCCGGCGACCTAGGATAAAGGTAGTCGGGCTCGCCGCGAAAGCGTGGAGGTCCTGGTTCGACTCCAGGGGGTGCAATTTTTGCCCAATCAAACACAGACTTATCTCGCAAATTTGTTATCTTAAAAAATATATTCACTGGTTTATTTACAGAGCTCTACCTAGTTATTATTTTAAAAAGAAAGGAATTATTTATTTCTTTTTTAAATAATGCAAAAATAAAGAAAGAGATAGAGAGATTTCTCTAGAGCCGGTGGGTGGTAGGCTTCTCCTTCCTCCGCCGGCGCTTTTTGTTACGTCACTATACGTGACAAATTCTGCCAATTCACCATACTGTAAGCCGCGTAAAAGAACTTCGTTCCAAAAATTTGAATAGAGAAATATCAAAGTGGAGAAATAAAAATTTCATTAAATAAATTAAGTTCTTTCATTGCGTTCCTTTTTTTTTTGCAAGTAACCTTTTTATTATTTTTTTGATCTAACTCTTCCCCTGGGATCCAAATGAAATCACAACAAAAGAACTTGCTATCAGGCAGGCTTGGTTGCCTTTTCTCAAGAAAATAACTTTTCTTAAAATAAATTTAAATCAACTCTCGAATATAAAATGTCACTAATATTTTTCCATTCGTTTTCCTCAACTTTTCTTTTGGAAGAAAAAAAAAAAGATTTATGAACTTTAATCAATGATTTTAAATTATTTAAAGAGTTTGTCGAATATTTAAATATAAATTCAACAATTTTGAGCCAGCCCCTTGAAAAATGAAATTTTGATAAAATATTGTTTTTAATCGAGATCTAAATTTAAATTGAATAAAACAATTAGAATTCTTGATATTTATCATTATCATTAATTAATCGTATAATTATACAAAGAAACAAACATATTTTGTTTGAATAGAGTAAAAATAATTAGTCATTAATAAAAACCCCCTTAACTGTTTTTAATCTCTGTTTCTGGGGTTGAATTATTTAAAAGATTAATGACAATACATGCTGTCAGAGGAGGTATTATAATTTTTTCATTTCAATGTAATTAAGTGAATATTTATGAAATGAGTATTCATTTAATAAATAAATCATGTAGCAGTGATAACAGCCGAATGTGTAATGTTTGAAATGAAAAATAATATATTTTTGTTGTGTTTAGAGATTGTATTGGGCAAAATCACAAAAAAATAAAGAGAAAAATAGTGTTAAAATTCTAAACTAAAAAATAATTTAAATTATTTAAAATTTGGGTAAGGGTGAGGCATATAAAAAATTTTTTTTTTAAATATTTTTGGGCTTTAGTTTGAAATTTTCAATTCCCTGATTTAAATAGTAATGAAATATTTATATATATCACTATGGAGCCGTGAAGAAAATTCATTCAATTTAATATTTATTAATTCGGATAGCCGACAAAAGAAAAGATGGTAATGGAGGACCTCAAGGAATCAGGGTGTTGAACGTGTAGCCATTGGTATTTTAAATTAAAAATTAAGAAATATACGTAGTACGTTGAAAGCCCTAAATGGACTCTGAAGGTTAGTGGCAACAAAATATTTTTTTAAACCCTTTTCGTCTACTGCAGGCATTTATTTAGGTGTTAGAATTTTATTTAATAAATTTACAATACAAAGTAACAGTGGGGACGATACATTGCTTGGTGTTACCAATCCAGAGTTTTCGCTGCGATTGGCAACAAAATATTTGATGTGAAAAATTTTATTTTATAAAATTAAGAGAAAATTAACAATGGTTTAATTAAGAAATTTGTCAGTATAAAAAAAAAAAAAAAAATAGAAAATTTATATGAAATTGCATTAGAAAAAGTTAATGCACCAATTATCAAGACTAATTTATTTATTTTTATTATATTTGAAGGAGGTATATTTTTATTATAGTTTTTTTGGGATCCTTGGCCATATAGACTTTTTCCAAGATACATAATATTAATTATTAACGATATAAATGATGATTTATTCAATTTGATTTCCAAATGATTTAAATAAATATTCATCAGACTGCCTGGGATCCGAACCTTCACCCCTTGACTTTTGTATAAACATTGTCACAATTATTAATTCAGTTTAATTTACTTATCTATTTTAAATAAATAATTTTGTCTTTAGGAACACAGAGGTAAAGCACTTGTTTCATTTTCCTTTCATACTTATTTAAATTACAATCAAAACGCGGTTATTTACTACTGATAATTTTATAATTAATTTGCTTTAGACTATAATAATGTTTTTAATTTTTTTCGAAATTAAATTTTTTATAAATACATAAAAAGTAGCGATAAATTGTGAAATACCCGGTAGATATTTCTGAGGTTATGCATGGCCATTACCTGTTCGGGTCACGATCATTGTCACGCTTGCTTTGCCGGACACGAACCCTACTCCACCCCCGCAACCCTCTACCCCTTTCCATACAAAGTAGCTCTGGCTATACACCTGCCTGACACTATATAATATGTATATATATAGTATTTCCTGAAGGATCGCATGCTTTAGATTCGAGTTAAAATAGTCAGGTGAGAGAGAGAGAGTTGAAGCCAAAGCCGAGGGTGGTGAGAGAAGCGCAAAATTCTTTGCTAGGTGTGTGTGTGTGTGTGTGAATATAATTTACAACTACGAATTCAAGAGTTATGTTTATTTATAATTAAGATGTAGATTTACTAGATAGTGATTAATTTAATTAAAAAAAGAGAGATATTCAAAATATTGATTAAAATTTTAGAAGGTGAATGAACGAAAATTAAAAAAATATTTCTTAATTATATTTATGTAAAAAAAAATATCGATTTACTAAATATCGCATGTAAATTCGCAAATCCTCTGAAATATTGAATTTTATTATTTTTTGATATAAATAAATTTTTTTTTGGCAAGTTAGATTTATTTTCTACTGTTAACGTTTCGGTCTTGGCCATCTTCAGAGTTATAAAAAATTATTCTTTATGCAAAAATGTTACAGATGAATAATAATAAATTTAGAAAACTGTTATAATATAAAATTGTTTAACATCAAAAATTATATACATACAAAATTTCAAATAAATTACAAGTTTAAAATAGAATTCAAATTTTTCCGAAAATAAGTTGAAACTTTTTCTAAAAAAATTTCAAAATTTTCCAAGTCATATACAACGATTTTGGAATACAATTTTGAATTTTGAAAAATTTGACTCCAAAAGCCCAAATAAAGTAAAGTTTTGAATTTTTTGAATTTACTAGAGTAGAATAAAACCTTTTTGTGATCAAGTTAGAAAAAAAAAGACAAAAACAGGAGACTGCAAAGTCGTTACGTTTTATTATTAATAAAAGTTTTTTTTTTTTTTCTAATTTATTCAAAATCTCACTTTTTTTTTGAATTATATAGAGTGAAAAATTTTAAATGCACATTTTCCTAAACATTTTTTTTTAACCTGAAAGTAGAAAATTTATAAAGTGTTTCTTACATAAGAGCTGTAGGATGAGATGTTGATATATGAACAGCCCTAAGAAAAAATAAAAAAATATTTTAATGTTAAAAATTTTTTTAAACTTTTTCCAAAAAAGTTGAACTTATTTGTTGAAAAATTTGAATTAAATAGCTTGTAATTTGATTGGTATTGATATTATATATATATAATTTTAAATTATTCAAATTTTATTTAACTTTATTTCCAAGTAATGTAAATTATTTTTTTTTGAAAAAATATAATTAAAAATCAATTTTACTATTTTTTCTTAAAAAAAAAAAAAAATCTAATTAAGAGTAAAAATTGTAAAAAAATACTTTAAAAATTACTTTGATGATTCCAATCAAAATAGAAAATAATTTTTTATAAAGACATGTTCTTTTTTGTTACTTTTAAAAATAATCGTATTAATTATAAAAATTCGAAAGAAATACTAATTTGTTATTGTAATACTATAAAAAGTATTTTTTTTTTTTTTTTTTTTTAAATTAAATTACTTAAAATAAATTGAAATTAATTTAGGAAGCTTAAAACAAAATAAACCAAATGAAAAATAAACATGCAAATTTACCAAAGAAAATAAAAAATAGAAAGCTTACAAGCGTTTGGTGAGTTTAGCCTCCATGTCCAAATTAATCCAAATTTAATAACAAATATATGAGACGATCTTGCTCACCTGAAACAAAACAGAAAAAAATGTTAAAATTAAAAAAAAAAGCTGTTCAAAAAAATAACTTTTACTTTGATTAAAAAAATAAAAGATTTTATTTTTTTTTTTAATTTTTAAATTGTTTAACAAACAGATCATATTTTGAGATGCTTTGTTCATGTGAGGGTTATTTTTTTTATTAAAAAAAAGTGACTATCAGGTAATGTTAAAAAAAAACAAAAACTTTTTAATGAAAACCTCTTTGATGGAGAGTAAAAAAATTTTATTAAGTTCTTCAAATGTTTCTTTTTAATGAAATAAATCTATTTTAGACTATAAAAAAAAAATTGGCAAGATAAAATCAATCAATAAAATTCTCATTAAACCTTTCCAATATCTAGGCATATTTTATTGAGATAAAATATTTGTCACGCAATCAATTATAACTTTGATTTGAAAGAGGAAATTAATTTAAACAATTTACAACTGAAGGGCCAAAAAACTGGAATAATTTTTTTTTAATGAATTTCAGAATGAACATATTTATATTTGAAAAATCTGGTGTGACTGGCGCACAGCACACAACTTTCTTACCTTCGGTAATCGAAAGTTGTGTACTGTGCTTGTCACACCAGATTTTTTGGGTCGACATGTATTTAGTTTCCGACAGTAGGGTACAATTGAATTCAAGATGTAAAATTTATAAGTATGGGAAAATATTTATATTTTGATACCATGGCAACCATTTCTCCTATCTTTTCTATGGAGAACAAGAGTAAAGTGGTCTTCAGAAGATTTCAATCACAAAATGAGAATATACATTTTAAAGAGAATCTAAAAAATAATTGATTTTTGAATTTAAAAAAATCGTTGGAGCAAATTTTGAGAAAATCGAAAAAAACTGAAAAAGTGAATCAGTAAAGTGCTAGTACTTTTTGGTCGATTTGTTCAAAAGCTTCGTGTCACGTCCCATGGGGGTGCCTAACTTAAATATAAAATTTCAACTTCCTAGCTCTTTTCGTTCTTGAGATATTTTGTTCACAGACACACAGACAGACAGACACACAGACACACAGACAGACAGACCATGTCGCGAAAACCACTTTTTTGGATTCAGGGGACCTCAAAACGTGAAGATCCATCAAAATCTCGACATCGAATTTTTGACATGAACCAATACTTTCTCTCTATATATATTTACATATATACATAGGTAAGAGAAAGTAAAAAAACGGTATGTATTGAAATTTTACCTACGGTACATTGTAATTTTCGTTAAAAATTGTGTTCTAATTTTAGAAAGCAGTTTGGGATTAATAGAACCACGTCAAATTAATTAGCTTAAAAAGGATGGTCCTTTAACATGGTAAGTAGTCGAGATGGTAAAGGCGTCGTACACAACTTCATATATGAAGGAAAGAAACCAAGAGCTCGAGTTTAAATCCCTCGAGAGACAAGTTTTTTCTAGCTCATGCCAAATTACTTTCTAAATAATTGCACTCTAATTTTCAACACTTTTTAAAATTACAAGACATTTGTAAACAGTTTTTGCAAAGACTTACTAAATTTAGTATGTTTTTGTTTTCGTAATTTGCTTCCTAAATAAAAATTGTAAAATCACCAAAATTTTTTTTACAATGATAAAAATATTTTCAAGAAATTTTTTGCTCTAATATATTTAATCTTTTTTTGTGGGGGTGGGGATATATTAATATACAGCCAGCTCTGGTGACTGACAAGGCTCTCGGCGGCCCTGATTATTAGAAATATAGTATACTGTAAAAAAAATTTTGGTGATTTTACAATTTTTGTGTAGGGAGCAAATTACATAAACAAAAACATACTAAATTTAGTAAGTCTTTTCAAAAACACTTGAAAAATGTCTTGTAATTTTAGAAAGCCTATTAAAAATTAGAGTGCAATTTTATTGTAATTTTGGAAAGAAGTTTGGGAACTCTAGCTGCGCAATGGCTGAAAGTAATTTGGCACAAGAGAGAAAAAATCGTCTTTCGAGAGGTTTGAACTCGAGGTCTTGGTTTCTTCCCTTCATATATTACAGCTTATAGTCAAAAATTCAAATTTCTTGCTCTTCGGAAAAAGTTTAAAATAAAATAATTAAAGGAGTGCTTACGTATTTAATCACTGATAACAAATTTTATTACAAAGAATTATATAAGCATCTGATTTGTTTTTATTAAATAATTACATTTAAGGAGGAAGCAGACATGACAACAGACAGACCAAGCAAGTTAAATAATATACCCCAAAAGACATGATTTTTATAATCCTATCAATTTCTTAGAAAATATTTAAAATTATTTATTTCATACGTCTACCAAAGGCTTTTTTTTATTAAATAAAATGTTTTCTCAATTTTGTTCACCGTTATTGATGTTAAC